>OX578147.1:113254226-113531726 GCA_951213105.1 Amaurobius ferox
TTATTTACCAGATTGCTTGAATTGCTCTAAAAATTTCAACAATCTAATCCTTAAATTGAATGCGACATATTCCTGGTATATCGCATGGCCATTGGTTGCCCTTAATTTGTTTCTATCTATCTTAATTTTTACTACCTGCCACTTTCTATTTATTTAGTCTGTATTACTTACTACATTTTATTTTACTTCTATTTTACGATGCTAGATGACGCCACCTTTTCAATACTTTTTGCATTTTTGTTAGCACGTGCATAAACTATTATTCAGTTCTAAGCTCTTGGCTTAATCAAACTGAACTCAACCCAATTATTTCCGAAATCATCCCATGATTTTATTATTTCATTTACCCGGGAATTTTCTTTGTGTTTTTTAAAAATTTAAATTTACATAATATTTATTACTTTTCTTATATACATAATGTATAAGGAAAGTATTGTGACGGGTTCGAAAATTCGAATTCGAGTTTTCGACGGAAGAGCACGTTTCAAGCATCCCTGATCACAAATCAAACATGTTTGAGGTGATGTCTGTGTGTGTGTGTGTGTCAGTGAGTCTGTGGAGACGATATCTCACGAACAAATGGAGCGATTCGAATGAAATTTGGTACAAAAATCACAATCCGTGAATACTGGAAGCTTATTGTTTTTAAACGTAATGGAATGTTTAGTACCCCCCCCCTAAATTTTCGAGTGAAATTTTGAAAAAGTCATCAAAACATTTAATAAAGTTACGCATATAGACATTACTTTTCTTATGTAATTTCTCCTTAGAAAACGATTGACATAAACTTTAGAACGCTAGCATGAACCGTTGCACATTTATTGCACATTTTTTAAATAAATTTATATTGCACATTTTCTTATGTAATTTCTTTTCTTATGTAATTTCTCCTTAGAAAACGATTGACATAAACTTTAGAACGCTAGCATGAACCGTTGCACATTTATTGCACATTTTTTAAATAAATTTATCAAAAAATAATAAAAAAATATCATAAATTAAAAAAAAATATTAAGTGTAGAGAAACATGTTCCCTTTCATATGCAATATTATGCGATAAATTTGGTGATATCATTTTCGTGGATCTAGCTCGTTCCATTCATGAGAAAAGATACTTTGAGTAATACTTTTGTATTTGAACGTCAATAGTTATTTATCTTCTATAATAATAACTTATTTTTCCGTCCATAACGCTTGGTGAGATTTTGACGCCGAATGTGTCTGAATGTCGCCAACTTGGCGACTTTTTTAAATGTTGCCAAATTAACGAAAATCTCGTCAAATGGATAAAAATGACTCTAAATCAATGAAAATAACGACTAATTGACGATAATTTAATATCTCGGAAAGAATATAAATATCTACTATAAAAAAACCTATTTTTTTATTGTAAAAGTAGTAAATTCATTAAATTATATAAGGAAAATCATGTGTAGCCCACATCAGATTTTTTTTTAGATAATACCATATTTAACTTTAAGTACGTGATCAAAAGACTGTGTACACCACAAACCTATAACCCATTGCTTATATGAAATGAAGAAATAATTCATCTTCAGAATTTTAAAGCCTACATTCCAAAATGTTTTTACAGTTAATAAATAGACTTCTTACATTATCATCTTTTATTCAAGCATTTATTACAACTTACGTCTTCTGAGGATGTCTAGACTTGTGTTCCCAGACTATGCATGCATAAAGTTACATCAATAAGTTATTTTATAAAATATACGACAGACAAAAGTGAAAATAGAGCTGACGGCTGAAAAATGATCGAAACGGATGATGGATCTGAAGATTCTTCTTGCACGGTGGGGCAGAGAAAAGATTTAAATTCGGGGAGAAAGTTTCAACTTGATTTCTGCAAACTATCATTCAATTGAATTCTTGCTACTAAAGCATTGAATAGTAAGTAAGGGAAGTAAATTTTACGAAGAAGAAGAAGTGAAATAAATTTTATTTATTTTTTACTAAATGCATAAAGAAAGAATTTTTTTTCTAAATTGTCCAGTTCAAGATTATGATAAGAACATCACGTCTTACCGCCGCCTGGGAACTTTTGGAATTCATTTTGAAAAATGCTTGTATGTTTGTGCGTGTATGTGCATGTATACAAGAAATAACTAAACATCGAATGGACGTATATCTACAGGAATTTATGCTTTAGGATTTACTTTGGCGGGAAGAAGTTGGAATCGTATCCTAGTAACTCAACGATTAGAGCATTTGCTAACCATTTCGAAGATCTGCGTTTTAATTATCTTCAGGGACAGTGAGATGTCTACAAACCTGCAAGTTGGAGACAATGGTCTGTGGGAACCACATATGATCAATAAAAGTCTGGATGTAACAAAGATGCGAAAAAACTGAAATATCTATAGAACGATTAGACCAAGAGTTATGGGGTTTGTTGTATTCCTTTCCTCATTAAAAATTACGTATAAAACAAGTATTTAATTGATACATTTGAGAATATTTACTCTCTTACTTTAGATTTTTGCGATTTTTGCAGGTCATTTCGTAACAAAAGACAGGGTTGTCTTTTCCGAATCATATCCAAATCAAATCAGCACAAGGGTATCCCACAAGTGATTTAACTGCCAAATTTTGTGAAATTGGGTGAATTGGTTTTTTAGCTAGAGTGGATACATGTGATTTCTGCAGGCCATATCACAAATGAAGTCAGGTTATTTTATCCCGAATTGTACCAAAATTTAATCAGCACCAGGGTCACATACATGTATCTTACCTATAAAATTTTAGGAAATTTAGTTCATTAGTTTTTAAGTTAGAGTGGATGCTTACATTGCACAAACAGACAGACATACGCGTAGACGTGGCGCTAAAAATAGTGTTTCCGTGTTCTAGAAGCCCCAAAACGAGTAGATCCGTTAAAAACTCGATTTACGATTTTCGGCAGGATTCTAATACTTTCCCTATACATTACAATGCTTGTAGGGAAAATAAAAAGAATTAGAATCAAAGTTATTCAACTTTTAACTTTTTTAAAATGCATCTCCTACGAAGAAATAATATTTACTGAAATCATAGTTTGAACTACACTATGGTGTACAAATGGTATTCATATAGCATATAGTAGCAGAAATTAACAAAATACATCACGTTGATAGTCAATAATATACGTTACCAACCAGAAAGCTCATAAAATAATATATTATATTCAATATACTTATGCTGATAAAAGTAGACGCAATCCGTTTAGAATATAATTCCGGGCTCTGCTCAAACTATCCCTGTGTAAACGCTGAGCACTGACACGTTAAATCTGTAGATCCGAAAGTCCTTCCGAGAAATTGGTGGCAGGGGAGTTACGGTATGGTCTCTGTTGATGTTACCCCAGTTGATTCCCCAATTGGATGACACTGCCCTGGCCGTCCCTGATACCTTACACCATTGGGTAGCTCGGACAGTCTAGGTCGAAGTTTTGAATATGAATGCATGTGAAAGTTTAATACAGCCTTTTACCTTAGCTAGTCTTTAATTTACTGAAGAAAAAGCACATAACTGTGCAAAAAGACGTTTTTTCAATTACTTGTAAACTCCAAAGAAATATTACGCTGGACAATTTAAAAATGTGTTTATACTACTTTATGAAATGTTATTTACTTTAATAAAATTAAAGCTGATTGATTTCCAGAGGACAGATTTCGAAGTAGAACACCATAGGGATATAGTTGAATACAGTTCTTCTGAAAAAGTATCATTGAAAAGGATATACGAATTTCTGCGGTTCACTAGATATCAATCGTCTAAAATGATACGTCCTTGAAGGTTTTTTTTTCATCTATGCCTAACCACCCTCCCCATCCATTTCTTTTAACTATTTAATCGAATGTTCATGTCTTTCACTTGTAACCCCTTCAGTGCCTTATTATTTAATAAATATTGAAATTATATAACTCTGGTTTTCCATGATGTTAAATCCCCTTAACGTATTTTACAATCTCTGAACCCGATCGACATGAAATTTAAATAAGAACTGTTATGGAATAAAATATATAGAATTAAGTCTTTGAAATATCCCTAGATACTACATGAAATGCAAAAATTTCGAAAATATTCCTGTTATACGTAGACATATATAGATAGCAGACGATAAATGTCTAAAAATGCAAATGCAGTGATGCAGACTGCTTTAAATATTTTTTTTTAAATAAGACTCTGAGGATTTCTGGAGCTGCATAAAACTCTTCTCCATGAACGTTAAGAACGTAAAGTGCTGCCAAAGCAACAGCCTGCTGAAAGAGCGCGCTGGGGTTCTATACACTTTCATATTCGGTAAAATTTGCAAACTTAAAACTAGAATTATTAGCAAAAGACCGCATATTTTAACAAAGGGAAAATATATTTCTAGTTTGTCGACTCAGTACTAAATCAATCTTGTTTTGAAACCATAAATTTGTTCACATCCATCATTGCTGGAAATTTTCTGAGGGAAAAAGTATATTCCAAGTTGGGAAATACTGGTCTATAGGATATATATATATATATATATATAAAATATACATATAAAATCTCAGCAAAAGGATTAATAAAATATCATTAAAAAGGATTAATAAAATATCACCCAAGAATTTAAAAAAATACAGTGCCTGTGTAATTATGAAAATTAATTTCGACTTGAATATGTCAAATTGTGCCAGGAGATATCAATGAAAATTAAAATCAAAATGTGAGTAGAAGTTTTTCTTCCGTTATCGATTCGTGTCCAAAATTCGTGTTAAAACAATGAGATCTTAATTTAAAGCAACAAGTAATCCAAAATAATTAGTGTCGATCGGTTTTAAATTAAAGAAATAGTCTTCTTTGTCGGAACAAACAAGAAGGGCAATTTTAATTTTAACTCGTCAGAATAAGATTCGCGACTGATATTTGATCAGCAAACTGGATTGAAGTAAGGAAAGGGGTTGCCAAAGGTGATAGTAGAAAAAGAGGTAAAAATATGGATGAAGTAATAAGTAGTAAGACAATATAAATGAACAGTAAAACACCACAGTGGAAAGTGGACATACAACAAATGATTTAAAGGAACGTCAAACAATGAATTGAATCTTTTGTTGGATTTTCCTAATTGGTATTTTATGGTTTTGAATCCTTTGTTAGTCCTTTTTCTGCTTTCATATTTTATCGTTTACGCACAGTGGCTTACTACTTGTTCCTTCCTCCATGATTTTTTACTTTTTCTTTCTCCTCTTACTGTTGGCAATCACTTTCCCTACTTCAGTCACGTTTGATGGTTTAACATCAGTTGCCGATATTGCCCTGACGAGTGAAGGTTGCATTTCTTGTTTGTTCTCACAAAGAAGGCTGTTTCATATCTTCGAAACAGGTGTACACCAATTATTTTATACCGTATGCTTTTTTAAGCTAAGTATTATAGTTTTATTACAGTAGCAATAGTTTAAGCTGTACATACAACGTTTGTATGTCAAGCGAGTGAATAATGAAGACACTCTACCAGTATTCATGAACTAATATCCATGGGCAGGTTTCTGTTTTATTATGCGCTCATCAGCATAGAATAACCGCCTTTTTATTGCCCAGGCCGTCCAGCTCCACCAAAAGATGTAAGACAGACGGCATAAAATTCGTTCACAATTTAATTTTGTTGGACTTTCTAAATTCTTGCTAAATTGTGAACGAATTTTATGCCAGCTACGTGGAAATAAATTATCAGTTTCCAATGAAGTTCTTGAAATTGCGGCAAATAGCAAGTTTTCTTGTTGCCCTTCTAGTTAACGGTTATTCCATGCTAGTGAGCACATAATAATCACGAAACCGATCCATGGATACTGTTATCTGCAACAGGATCTTTATTTTGGGGAACGCCCTTCTCTTGCGATTGCTTGTGACTTTGAAGGGAGGGAATGTTAGTATCAGCCATAAACCTTAAAGAGTTAGTTTTAAAGGACTAATCCATCTTGTTTCGCAAGAGACTGCTAATAATATTGTGTTACATCAATATGATTAAGAGTAAATGGTGAATTTTGAGGTGCGAGTAAGTAGGATTTCATGCGAACCATTTTGATCAGGGCAATCTCAGTTTGTAACCCATGTGTTAGCTTCTCCGATCTTTTGGTATTTTGCATTTCGAAGCAAAAGAATATTACGTCAGAACTGACTACGTCGGTAGAGGCATGTTATTGTCTGATTGTGCTGACATGTTGTTGTCTGATTTTGCTGACATGTTGTTGTCTGATTGTGCTGACATATTATTGTCTAATACAGATATGTTGTTGTTTATTTGCTCTTATGCTTGCCTCGGTGGAGGAAGAAAAAATGAACTCCATATATAGGTACAGTTTTGTAGTAGGGTCAGAAGTATGGCAGCACTGTTATTGAGTAACTGGTAATTAGACCCGTGCATATTACCTTGATTGAGCACATTTGACACTACTTCATAGGGATGTCAGGAGTATTGAATTTTCCATGCTTATTGATATTTTTCAAAAATCAGTAAGTGGTTATAATGCGAATAATTCGCCAGATTTGTCGCAATTGTCGTTTAATTTGTTGCCAAGTGTAACAGACATGCATTTTATTTTTCTTACGTATATGCCGCCTCATTCAAATATCAGACAACACTAACCAACAAAATTCGCAACAATTTCAAAAATTGAGTGACCTATTTTTACACATGTAAAAATCCATCGATTTTAAAAAATTTTCACACCAGACAGATGCATTTACTGGATTAAGATAATTTTCGAGCAGAATGTGCAATACTCTTGCTACATATTTTCAATCCTCAGGCACTTGATTCCATTTCAGAAATCAATGATGTGTTTTCGTTCTATCTACAAATTCCATTTATACTTATGGATATGCAGAAGATAAAGAACAGCACAAAATTTAGTAAAACATTTCTATGCAATAAACTGTTTCTCAACGAATTTTGGTTTCAACCGGTAAAGTTTCCTCAGGATTTCTTTTGAGCTTCTGCAATTTTGCAACATGGAAGCATTTAGGGAATAAAAAGTTAAATGCTATGGGGAATCGTATGAGAGCAGATTTTACAAGTAATTTTTTGAAAGTGGTTTTTATTACAAAATAAGTCAGATGTACAAATGGTTAAGAAGGTACGTTTATGTAAAAATATACAAGCTATGGCAACTGTTTTGTGTAGATTAGACATGACTTTATTTGGATAAGAGGTGCGATTTATAATTTGAAAAGTTTACTGATTCATAGCAAAATGAGATTTGATAAAAATGATGACTTAAATTTTAGTCTAAAGGAGAAAGTTATGTAATCGCATAATTTGAAAACAAGTTTGCAATTTTAAAGTTATACAAATAGTGTATTATTTTAAGGAATAACAATGATGTGTTTTCAAAGACGTATGTCTCAAGCCATTTATAACGCAACAATTTTTAAAATAAAACAAGAACAATTCTACACCATGAGTCCCAGGGCGCGGTAGCCCATTGGTTAGCGCGCTGGAATTGCACTTGGTAGGCCCGGGTTCGATTCCAGCCACTGACAAAACTGCCGCCGTGTTCACGCGGAGTACGCTCACGTTAAACGTGTCGGTCCGTAAGTCCTTCCGAGAAGTTGGTGGTAGGGGAAGGAGGGTACGGATGCCTCCCACACTGGGTTCTGGTCTAAATTGGGTGGCACTTCCCGGCCGTCCAGACAGTTACCTTACACCTTTCTGGTAGGTCGGACGCTCTGGGTCTCAACAACAACAACACCAAGAGTCCCTATAGCACAGTGGATAGCGCGTTGGACTTCTAATTGATCACGTTAAACATGTGGGTCCGTAAGTCCTTCCGAGAGGTTGGTGGTAGGGTAATGAGGGTACCGTCCCTGTGGATGCCTCCCCCATTGGGTTCCGGTCTAAATTGGGTGGCACTTCCAGGCTGTCCAAACAGTTACCTTACACCTTTCATTTAGATCGGGCGGTCTGGGTCTCAACAACAACACCACCATGGAATTGACAACTATAAAGTGCTGTTAATTTGTGAAGTTGATGTTAATTATTATTATTATTATTATTATTATTATTACAACTTTGAGTCTAGCGCAATAAATACTGCAAAGGTGCACGTCGCAAATATCATATTGTAATACCAGTCACGTTATTTTTTCTTTGATATTTTGTGTTCTTTGTTGATAAGCCGAAAGCAGCGCAGCAGCATAGTTTCGCCTAAAGTGTTTGCAAATAAAATGATTATTATCTTGTCATACAACAAAGTAATCTTTGTGCTACATTAGGATTTGTTTAGATAGATACATAACAAATTAAAGTTAAATATAGTAAATTTATAAGATATAAATTTACAGTCATTTGATCATTTTTATCTATATCCAGGCGCGACCTAGTTTTATAAAGACTACCGGCAGGAGGCCCGGCACGACTGCACCAATAGTTTAATATTTTATGCATATTACAAAGCTATATAAAAATTAATGTATTGGACTTTTCTGTATATACACTGCAAAACCTTTGCAAGTATGTCACTGAAATTTTCAGGAGAATCAGCTATCTGTGATGGGGAGTATTTTGTATATATATATATATATATATATACAAAATACAAAAACAAGAAAGTTCAATCATGCATAAAGCATTGATTATGAAACACTTTCCAACTGCAATGCAATTTTATTTAATCATCTCTAAAAGGCGATACATTCAGCGCTGATATATTTTAAATTATCACAGTACTACAATAATTTATTATATTTGAAACTGTAAAACTTCATCGAAAAAAATGAACTTTATTCAAATAACGTCATTGAAATATAAATCGTCTGGATCTCTGTGTAAAAGCAGTGATTATGCCATTCACATCACTTTTATTCCGGACTCCAGAGCTAAATAATTTTGCGTGAAAAAATTCAGCAATTCTTATACCACTCATCTTACAATCACTTGTTTACATTCTGCATCTATTAAAATTAGGTTTCGTTGTAGAAATAACCAAAGTTTAATGATCATTTAAATTAAAAAATATTGTAATTGCGTGGGCACAGAATATAAATGCACAGAAAATATGCAATAATAATGCGCTTTTAGGACGGATGCAACACTAAATATAAATTTAAAGAACATAAAAAATCACAATTTTTACACTGGGCAAAAAGATGGATGCAATGTTTTAGTTTGAAGTGAATCACGCGATCTCTTCATATAATCTCTTCATGTAATTATTATTTTAATTTTTATTTAAAAAGCTACCGAATATATTTTGCTGAAATTTCTGTTATATATTTTATGAGATAATTTGAATATTTCCTAAAATTTTCGAAACAATTTGTGAATTTTAACTTTGCTTAATGTTTGAAAAATTAGGTCCCATAGGGTTCAATGTATTTAACCTCTTCAACCCGGGTTCAATCCAAAACTAATTGGGTGATATTATTTATTTACATTCCCATATGTACCACAGACCGTCTATACAACATGCTAAAATTTCATTTTGATAAAGTCATTTTTTGGCAGTTTTCGTGAGAACGGACAGACAGGCAGACAGAAGCCAACGGCCCTGCCGTGCTATAAACTATTTCTACTTGGACAACATACATAAAGAAGCTAGCCAACGGCTCTACTGTGCTGAAAATACCGGTTCTCGTTAGATCACCAAAGTCAAGCAGCATCGGGTGCGGTTATTACTTGGGTGGGTGAACCCCTGGGAACACCGCGTGCTGTTGGCACATTTTGGGCGCGGTAGCCCGGTGGTTTGCGCGCTGGATTTGAACGCTGCCACAACTGCAACCGTGTTCATGCGGAGTACGATCGCGTTAAACATGTGGGTCCGTAAGTCCTTCCGAGATGTTGGTGGTAGGGGAAGGAGGGTACGGTCCCTGTGGATGCCTCCCCCACTGGATTCCGGTCTAAATTGGGTGGCACTTCCCGGCCTTCCAAACGGTTACCTTACACCTTTCTGGTAGGTCGGACTGGCTGGGTCTCAACAACAACAACAGATAGACAGAAGGAACAAAATTATAAACATTTTTTGAATGTTGAAAAGTGTTTAAAACGCTTTGGCTGGTAGTTTGCTGAAATTATTAACAAAGTAGCTGAAAAAAAATGAGCAAAGGTTGTAGAATGTTTTACAGTGCTAGGACGTATCCAGAAATTTATTTCGGGGGAGGGGGAGGGGAGTTCAAAGTGTAGTGAACTTTCAATTTAGAAAAAAGTTTATTTCACACGCATACACACACCTATATACAATCAAAAACCGAAAATACGGAACACGACTTCAAATTTTCCGGATTATGAGTCATAATTTTTAAACAACAGGAAAAACACTTTTTATTGAAATCATAAACAAAAAATGCGAAAATGTAAATAAACATCATGTCCTTACAGAAATATAGTGGAAATTCGTTTAGAGAATTTGAAAACACATAGGTATTGAAAATTTTTTGGACAGTTATCGATAATCGTATCGCTTTTTCTGGAAATTATCAAAAATTGCAAAGATTAATCGAAATGGTTCATCTTTAAAATAATTCCGTATCATAGATCATTTCGATTTTTAGGCGTCCGGATTTACGGCTTTCCACTGTATACAATATATTATGCATGTAGAATAAAAAGAAAAACCATTCAGAAAAATTCGAAAGTTAATTATTTAGTTTTAACATCATGCCATATTCTTTAATTTTTCCCACAAAATCTCTTATGTATTGCACTTACACTTAAGTATCTCAAATTGCATCATAATCGAACACCATGTATTGCACTTGCACTTAAGTATCTCAAATTGCATCATAATCGAACACCAAAGATATCTGTATATAATCAGTAAACACGCATATACAGTATGCAATATGTTTTTTCTTTCTTTGTAACTACGAGAAATTTTTAACGTTAAGTAATTAATACCTATCCACTGTTTCATAATAATTGATTAATTTTTCTGGCTTTTAAAGCCATCTTGTTCAAAACTTCGTCTGCATTTATACTCATGCTTCTATGCACTAAAAGTAATGCTAAATTTGTCAACCTCTCATGACCAGTTAGTTCTATTGGGAAGGAAAACGATCGTTCAACACTTGCAGTGGAAACTGGTAAAGTACACAAAATTTTAATAAGTTTGTATATATTAGGGAAAAAATTCTCATCACGGGACACAACGTTCATTGCACATTTTTGCCTCAACTTTTCTTCAACGTATTCCCACTTTTGACACCACCGCAAGTATTCGGCTTTTATTGCAGAATCTGAAGTAATATCATCAAAGTATCTTTCTAAGTTATCCAGTAGATCTTTTTTAGTATATCAACCAGTAGATCAACTTTTTTGGGCGTTGCATATTTTGGTATAATTATTTCAATAGATGAAAAAATTTCGTCATTTTCACAAATCGGATTTGTAATTGCGAACTTAGTTCATCCAAACATGGTAAAAATATCGCACGTCTGTAGTACTGCTTTGGTGTATCAGATGGATGATTATCTCGAGGCGTTTGCTTTGTACAAATTCCCGGAACTCCTTTCTCAGAATCAAAATTTTTACTCATTATAACAGATGCTGTTTTAATTATATCAGTGAAATAACTGTCAAAGGATTTGTTTCTTATATCTTGCAGTTTTTGCGCAACACTTTTTGCATAATTTAAAGCCGATGATAGATCGTAAGATGGATTTTGAAGATAAAATGACAAAGGCAAAGTAAAACTAAGAAGCTTTTCGTATACCTAAAGAGAAACTAAAAATGAACCTTTTTCAATTGCCGAAAGTAAGAGTTCAGCAGTAGTTGAAACACTTTTATTTGATTCGGCTATTTCTTGTAAACTAGGAACAATTGCGTCGAATAATTCGACGAAAACAATAATCGCGACGTGTTTTTCCATAAATTGTGTTTCACATAATTTAAGTAATCAACCTTTTCTACTGTCTGGAAGAAAGCAGTTAATGTTATTTTTAAAAATATTGCCTGCATAAGTATTATTTCGAAATAAATTGCGTATTTCGCTTATAGTACCATTGCAATTTTTAATAGGTAGAATTGATAGAGATGACGACAAAGCAAGATTCAAACGATCACTGGTACAATGAACGTACATAGCTTTAGGATAAATTTCTTCTAAATTTGCCTGAACGCCATTCATTTCTCCTCTCATATTAGCCGCTCCTTCATAACCTTGCCCGACAAGTTTGCTCTTGTCCCAGATGTTGGAACTGGTTTAAAAGAGTGTTTGTCAGTCCTTTTGCAGATAAATCGCAAGATAAATAGAACACTGAAACGAAAGTGAAAAAATGATCGCATACTATATTATTTACGTTGACGTACCTAACACACAACTAAAATTGTTCAACACCAGAGATATCTAAGGTTTCGTCAGCTAAAATGCTAAAATACCCTGAATTGTTGACTTCGTCGGCAGTGCTTTTTTGAATGATATTTCCACAAATATCAAGTATTTCGTTTTGAATAATAGGACTAACGTAGGATACATTTTTTTTCGCAATTTAATATATGTTCTTTTAATGTTTCATCTCCCAAATTTGCTCGGAAGCGTAACAGAGCGTAAAAATTTCCATCATTATTTTCCGGTCATTCCAAAGTTACACGTCCACTGTCTTCATCCCCCCCGAATTGAAATTTCTTGTTGTCCACAGAAAATTAGCGACTGAATTATTGGCATTAAAGCAGCTCTATTTTTTTCAATTTCTTTTTTGCGATTACAATCAATTATGTTCCCAATACTTTTTTCTCTTTTGCCATAATGCTTGAAAAATTTCCAGCTAAAGTTTCACATTTTTTGTGATAAGATGCACTTTGATGTCCATTAAACTTTTGAATCGCATCTTTCCAATTTATGAAAGGATTAGCAACAAGAGAGCTAATACTTTAATGCGACCCTTTTCCTACAGCTTCTCCACAAAAAAAATACACAATATTTACAAAATGCACCATCATAAATTTTGGTATATGCCAGCCATCTCTATTTTTTAACCAATGATGCTTAAATCTTAAATTATTTTTTATCAATTTCACGCACAGGGAATATGTGGCTTTCAGTAGGAACGGATATATTGTTTAAGAACTGTATTCCTAATTCTTTTGTATTGCAATTCGATGAAAAATTTTTTATTTGCTATGTCTCCGATATCCTTAACGGTTTGCGAAGACTCAAAACTCTTACCTGGTGATGTGGTGCCAGCTTCATTTGAAGGATCTGAAGTAACGAATTTGGTTTCTTCAACGACAGAAATTTTCTTTCTTTTACTGCTGATAGAACAGGACGCATCGTCCTGAAACGATGCTCCACATATCGGCATGAAAAACTATCAATTCGGGTTTGTTTCATGATTAATTATGTAACTAATATTGGATTTATATAATTAATGTTGCACTTATCATATGCGAATATATAAGCTTATTACATTTGCACGAATGTCGAATACTAAATTGATACTGGATCACAATTGAACGAGAAAACACGAGAGCACAGGTATGATGCAATTTTGACGTAATATTACAAGCCGCGATTCTAACCCGATGCTCGCCATCTAGTGGTTAATTTTTGAAACAGCTCGGCAAGGAAGTAGTGTTAGGAAATACGCATTTTTTTTAAATTTAACTTATCGAAAATACAGTCATGAGTGATTTAAATATAATTTGTGGCTTCTCTAGAACTTATTGTTGTATAACACAGCGCAGTCGAAGGCCACACTGCAAAAATGCTGCAAACATGCCACACTGCAAGTGTGCTGCAAAAATGCCACACTGCAAAGGCCACACTGCACAAGGTATGATGAAAACAATATTAAAAAAATATGATTACGCAAGTAAAACAAGGTAAAGATTGAAAAATTTTTTTTTTGAGAAAAACGCATGTTAGAAACACTAAAAAATGTTGACAATGCATATGTTGCAAATTTCATTTCGGAGGGTGTGTGTGTGTGTGTGTGGGGGGGGGGGGGTCGGGACCCCCTCTATGAATACACCCTTGTTACAGTGTATTAATAAGTATTTGGAGCTTTTCATTTAGTTAATAAGTTTATAACAAATTGTGCCAAGCATAAAAAGAAAATGGGTTATTGTCGAATAATGTTTAATACGAAACGCTTTTGTGTGCTTGAAAATTAAAAGTTAAAGAAACATAATAGAATTTCTAAATAAATCAGTCTAATTTGAAATTGAAAGTAATCTTTTGGATGATTCGAATAAGGTGTCAATTACTTATCCCCCCGCCCCCCTCAAACTTTTTGAGGAAAATTGATTAGTGGATAAGGTGGTACAAAACTTTGTGGCTTCAATAAAATCCATTTAATTTTAACTTATTGAGGATTAAAATTGACATTTTGATGTCCCTAAAATTCACAGGCTCTGGACACCACAAGTCTTTGCATAAGCTGTTTTCGTAAAGAACGTGCCATGTCATAGAAAAAGTATAATTGCAGAGTATGCATGACCTGCATTTTACTACCTTAAATATGGGGTCGAACGCTGAAAGGTGTTTTGTGTGCATCTCCGGTATGTATGGTCAGAAACGCAAGCACATTTATATTTAGCATAATATTAACATGGGAAATTTTATGGTAGCATAAAAATTCATGTTGCCATTTGAATTTTTGTAAATAATGGGAAACTATATGTGAAGACGACTCCTTATGCTAATTAAATGCACATTTATTTATAATAGACATTATTCCTACGCTAATGATATTTTTGGTTTAACTTACGACACTAGGTGTCAAAATAATGAGCTTTATTTGATTTTTTTACCGATTTTGGCTGTACATGTTTGAATAACAATTTGATTTCTAATTTATAACTTTTCTTATATGCATAATGTATAAGGAAAGTATTGTGACGGGGTCGAAAATTCGAATTCGAGTTTTCGACGGGAGAGCACGTTTCAAGCATCCCTCATCACGATTCGAATGTTTTTAAAGTGATGTCTGTGTGTGTGTGAAAGTATGTGTGTGTGACAGTGAGCCTGTGGAGACGATAACTGACGAACGATACGCAATCGAATGTTCAGAACCTCCCCTAAATTTTCGAGTGAAATTTTGAAAAAATCATCAAAACCTCTAATAAAATTACTCAAATAGACATTTCTTATGTCATTTTTCATTAGAAAACGATTGGCATAAATTTTAGAACGCTAACATGAACCGTTCTCGAGATATTGCACACTTTAAAAAAAAATTATCAAAAATAATAAAAAAAATATTTCTTATTGAGAAACATGTTCACTTTTCATATGTAATACCATGCGATAAATTTGGTGACATCATTCTCGTGGATCTAGCTCGTTTCATTCATGAAAAAATATACTTTGAGTAATACTTTTACATTTGAACGCCAGTAGTCCTTTATCTGTTGTAAGAATAACTTATTTCTCCGTCCATAACGTTTGGCGAGATTTTAGCGATGAATTTAGTGGAATGTCGCCAACCTGGCGACTTTTTTAAATGTTGCTAAATTAACGAAAAACTCGCCAAATGGATAAAAATGACGCTAAATCAATGAAAATAACGACTAATGGACGAATATTCAATATCTTGGAAAGTAAATATATAAATATCTACTATAAAAATACTGTAAAAGTAGTAAATTCATTGCATTATATAAGGAAAGTCATGTGCTGCCCACATCAGATTTTTTTAGAACATAATAGTATAAAATATTATTTTACTGAATAACTGAAGCATTTTTTGAGATGATTCTTCCCAGGTACAATCTATAAGTTGGGTATAATCTATAATCTGGATGTGTTGTAATCCAGAAGCTACCAAAACAATAAGTTTGTTGCATCTACAACATGCATTCAGTTTGATTTGCAATTTCATTATTTATTGTTGTTGTTATAGCCTTTTGAATGAAATTCAAAATTAATATTATTTTATATAGAAATCTTGTATACTATAAAACTATTAAGTTATATACCGAGAAACCGGCATAGCAGGGATGGACATAAGCAGAGGTGACTTTTCAATTTGTCATTATGCTTTAAATTATAGATTTTTTCTCAATGTCTTCAATAGCAATGTCTATCACTATACAATGTCTAGCAATATGCAATAGCAATGTCTGATCACTTATTGTACAAATGTCAGCAGTCTAATATTTGCCTTGGACTGCAATTTTGAAATTTTTCTTCTGAATGGATGATTGGTCCCCAATAAGCTTCAAAATAATGCAGTTTTGAATATAATAGCAGTTTTAAATATATATAGGTCTCTATTTCAGTAAGTATCTAAAGTAATGAACTAATATTTTATACACTAAGGTTTCCTATGGTGCTGAATTGATTGTTGTCAAAGTTTATCCACTTTTCTATTCATATTTTTTTCAAATATGACTTTCATTGTTAATAATTAATATTAAAAAATTGAGGATGAAAACTGCTGAATGAGGAATAATGCATGGTGTTCATTTTTTTATGACCTACTGTACATAATGCAATTAATTATTAAAATTAGTTTCCCTTTATCACTCATCATATTGACTCAGAAAAAAAATATCATCAATCGTATGATTAGAAAGAGACATATTATCGCTGACAGTTCGATTATTTTCATAACTCATTAAACAGCATTTGCTTACCGAGTTTTGCGGCTATAGCTCAATTTTTACTTTTCCTGCAATACATGTTCAAAAATCGTAAATCGAGTTTTCGACGGATCTACGCGTTTCGGGACCTCTAAAATACGAAAAAACTATTTTTAGCGTGGCGTGTGTGTATGTGTGTGTGTGTGTGTGTTTGTGTGTGTGCGCGCGTGTGTGTGTACGTCTGTCTGTGTAATGTATATATCCACTCCAACTGAAAAACTATTTGACCGAATTTCATAAAATTTGGTAGGTAGGTCCCTTGTTGTTGACCCTGGTGCTGATTAGATTTTGTACAAATCGGAAGTAAAATAACCCGCTTCTTTTGCAAAATGGTTTGCAAATATTGCCAAAATCTGAAATAAAAGGCTATGTAAGCTAAAATGCATCAATTAAATGCTTTTTATAAGTGTAATTTTTGACGATGAAAAGAATAAGACCATCCCCATTACTCTAGAACCAGACGTTCTCGAGATATTTTAGTTTTTCCTTACTTTTGCTTGAGAATAAGTCCAGTTACCAAATGAGAACGAAAGCTGAATTAAAAGTATAAATTCAGTGTAATGTCAATTAGTTATGCTTGTTATTTAGTGCAACTAAACTCAATTTAATGAATTATTAATGAAATAAAGAGAAAATGAATTTGGGTCCACAGGGAAAGTCATGTACTTCTCAAATCAGATTTTCACTTTCCCTGCAATACATGATAATGTATAGGGGAAAACTTCGTATCACGTCCAAAATCGCAACTCGATCTACACGTTTCGGAACCTCTAGAATACGAAAAACACTATTTTTAGCGTGACGTTTGTGTGTGTGTGTGTGCCTGACTGTGCAGAGTTTGTATCCACTCTAGTTTACAAACTAATTAGCCACATTTCATAAAATGTTATAAGTCACTAGCGGGTTACCTTGGTGCTCATTAGATTTTGGTATGATTCGGGATAATATAACCTGCCTTTCTTTGGGAAATGACCCAAAAATATTACCCGTATACACTCTAGCTGAAAAACTAATAGACTAAATTTCACAAAATGTGATAGATATGTCACTCGTGAGTCACCCTGGTTTTGAATAGATTCTGGTAAGATTCGGAAAAAAGAACCTGCCTTTTTTGCAAAATGGCCTGCAAAAATTGTCGAAATCTAAATTAAAAAAAAAACACGTATGCTCAAATATATCAATTAAATGCTTGTTTTAACCGATAAAAAGAAAAAGCCTAACCTGATTACTTCAAGAATAGCCGTTCTCGAGATATTTTAGTTTTTCGTATTTTCGCTACGCCACCTTTAAAAATAAGTGCAAATTCAGTGTAATTAAAAAAAATTGGGTGATATTTTGGGCAGTTAAACTCAATTTAATAAATGATTGAAGATGTAAAGAGAATGTCAATATGAGTGTGCAGGGAAAGTCATGTGCTGCACACATCAGATTTTTTTTATGGGTGCAAATATTTTTTTGTAGCAGAATGTATTTTGTGTATGACGTTTTCTTCGAGGGAAAAGTCGCCTCAAAACGTTTTGTCTTCTCAGGTGTGCGGCCAGCCTAACAATTAATTTAATATTTTTCAATGGGAATTTGTTGAAATATTACGTTTCTAAATATAAACTTCGTGTTCCATATCAGCATACTTTTTCTGTTTGCTTTAGAAAAATGTCGTCAATTTAATTTTCAACTTTCTCAATTCTTGGGTATTTTATTTCATTCACAAAACCAATAATGTGCCTTCTGTAAACCTATAAATCCTGTTTATCCTTTCGAGACAAGCAAATATAAAATATTATAACATGCAAACAAAATAGAATTTAATATAACACAATTTATGCGGAATCGTATCTAAACAAGGATGGGAATCCAAGGCGTTAAGATGTTGATTTTGTTTTCCTCTGCGTTTTCTATATTTTATTTAATGCTTGAATTCTGGAAACAAGATGAATTTTTAGAGCTGTACCATGTAACGATATTTATATTCGGAAACAATTTAATATTGAGTTCTTAACGGGTTTTGTTCAGTGAAAACAAATTATGATAAAATATTCTAAGCAAATTTTTTTGCATAGGTAATTTTACGTATAAACATTCATTTACAAGTATTTTTACTTTCCCTACTAGGGTGAAAAAGCATTGAATTGGGTTTACTTTGTAAATAAATTTTGCGGATTAAATTATTATTCTTAATTAAAGTGGTCGTGAATATTGTAACATATGTATATTGCTAACATGGCCGCAAAACCCATCATTACTTTATTGCATGAGTTCTTTAACATAATCATTAAATCAAACTACTACACATTAAATTCCATATTTTAACCCTTAATATAAATTACCGTTTATTCACACCTCCATATTATTATAATTAAAATTACATGAATTTATTAACAAACACTTAAGGAGGAGAAAAGCACCATGTGGGACCAGGTCTTTTGAATCTTAATCCAAAGATCAAATATTGACCTAAAATACATGAAGACTGGCACATACCTCTGTATTTTGGGTTTTCATCTCATCATGACTGTTACCTTTGCCGATTCTTTTTCTGACATTTGGAGTCAGAAATTGCGTTTCCTATAACATTCTTAATATTATAAATAACGACTCTCTCTCTGAATAACACTGCTTGAAAATCGCAAGTCTTGAATTCACGCTGTTCGTTGACTTTTCTCCTTGCCGCCGCATCAGTTTGCCTGAGGTTCAGAGACGTCCTCACACCTGAAATTTGTGTGACGTAGAATTAGGGTCATAACTTTTCTGGCTAAGTCTGCCACAAAACGGTGACTAAAAGTCTGCGCTTTGTTTCGTCGCAAACATCAAAAACTTCGTATGGTGCCTCCTGGTTGGTCTCACACCTACATTACATGATAATGTATAGGGAAAATATTGGAATCGTGTAGAGAGTTTCGGAGATATACACGTTTCGACAGATATACACGTTTTAAGCCCTCTAGAAGAGGAAACAAACATTTTTACCTTGGCGTTTGTGTGATTGTATATGTACTTGCGTTTGACTGTATGTCTGTGTGTCTGTTTGTTTGTCTGTACAATGTATGTATCCACTTTAGTTCAAAAGCTGTTCAGTAAAATTTCACAAAATTTGGTAGGTAAGTCACTTGTAGGTTACCTTGCTGCTGATCAGATTTTCGTACGAATCGGAATATATAGTTACCTGCCTGTTTTTTGCGAAATTGCCTGAAAATTTCAGCAAAATCTGTAATACAAAACTAAATATACTTAATTGTATTGATTAAATGGTTGTGTCGTACGTAATTTTTGACGGCAAAAATAATGAGATTAATCCTATTTTTTTCTCCAGAATCAACCATTCTAGAGATATTTCGTAATGCAATAAGTCTCCAATTTCATAATGCAATAAGACATCAAATTTCATAATAATTCTCCAGATAGATAAAAATACTTTAAAATTGTATATATAATTGAATACAGTTTCAAATAACAACACGTGCCAATTTGTGCAATTAAACTCAATTCAATGGATTACGAAAAAAGAAGAAAAAATGAATTTAAAGCTGCAGGGAAAGTCATGCTCTGCTCATATCAGGATTTTCTCTGTACGAAATTGTACAAAAGCTATGCATAGTAGTAGAGTCATAGATATTTGTAGTTTCAAAATCTGCAGATAGGGGAGGTACCCAAAGGCACTTCTGCCAATAACTTTATTCGGCCTCCTGTCTTATCAAACTAGCAGAAATATTACGTGGCATGGTTTCGACAAAGTAAACATTAACATTGTTGTGGAATATTTTCATAAGCATAATGGAATTAAATCGTCTAGTTGTTGAAGAACGAATGGTTGAGAATTCGGAATCGGGACATCCCAGTGAGTTTGAGTACGGAGATTGTATCCGGAGGACCAGCGTTCGATTCCCAGTTCGGCCCAAACTGTCCCTATGTTCGCACAAAGTACGGGCACGTTAAATGTGTGGGTCTAAATATCCTTCCGAGATATTGGTGGTAGGGGAAGGAGGGTACGGTCCATGTAGATGCCGCTCGCACTGGGTTCCGGTATATGTTGGGTGGCACTGTCTGGGTCGTCTAAATATATACTTTCGGGTAGGTCGGTTGGTATGGTTCGAAGAAGAAGAAGTATTTTCTATACTGTTAAATCTTTTCTTGTGTTTTTGTAGTTGAGCTCATTTTGTTAAACTACGTTTCGGGAAGAAACGCTTTTCCTTGAAGACTCCAGAACCAGATTATTGGTATAAGCCTCAGCAACAGTACATGATGTTTTTGGTCTGCCCTGAATGTATACAGTATTGGCCCCTACATACTGATATTGCAACTTAGGGTTGGTAAGCAGTGATAGTTCCCCCTCATAAGTTTGTGTGTGAGTTCCTATTTTCATTTATTGATAATAAACAGCTGTCCATTTAAACTTCGCTGTAGGTGCTATTGCGTCTGTCTTATTCTCTAACATACGATCCTTCTTGTCATTTAATTGATCATATGTATGGTTTACATTGTCAACGAGTATACCGTGCTATATAGCGGTACACACGATTTTCTATTCTCCATATGTCGAGAGTATTTTTATAAAAATGATTTCGGCCTGCTAATGTCAAACACCATGGTAGTCTCTCCCTCTCTCACTCCCTCTCTCGCTCTCTTACTCTCACACAATCAAAAATCATTACCCAAAGTGAAATAATTTATATTTTATAGCAATAATGCTAAGCTATTTTTATGAAAGTGCCATTGAAGAGTTTTAGAAGGATTACCATGCTCGAAAATCTCTAGCAATTCAACAATTACGAGGATAGTAAAGCATTTTCGTGAAATTCGATTTGTTGCATGCAAACCGAGAACAAGCATGGATAGAGTTCTCTAGAACATGGGCATTTATTCTGAAATTCTTTAATGACGCCACTATCTTGAGAATGGCTAGAGTAATATTGCTATGAAATAAAAATTATTTCCCTCTGGAACACGACATGTCCTTTAAATGATAAAAAAAGAGGCCTGTAATTATCGTATGAGATATTAACAGCAGAAGACGACATTTTTGATATATATTTGAAAGTATATAAGTGCAACCTAACTGATCAAATTCTACTAATTTAATGTTGCTATACATTATATGATCCTAAAACTTTGTAAAATAACCTTTCTGCCCCAACCGGGAATCGAACCCTGGATCTCCGAACTGACCAGCCGATGCTCTACCGTTCAGCTACTGGGATGAAATTGCAAGCATTTATCGAAGTCGACTCTGCATTCTCTACCTTCTAATGTCAGATTGGTGGGCAACTGACAATCTGACTGACCACCCTGCTATTTTTACCTCAGGTTAGCCTCTTGCTACTACTATTATTTTCCTTATATACATAATGTATAAGGAAAGTATTGTTGTTGTTGTTGAGACCCAGACCGTCCGACCTACCAGAAAGGTGTAAGGTAACTGTATGGACGGCCGGGAAGTGCCACCCAATTTAGACCGGAACCCAGTGGGGGAGGCATCCACAGGGACCGTACCCTCCTTCCCCTACCACCAACCTCTCGGAAGGACTTACGGACCCACATGTTTAACGTGATCGTACTCCGCATGAACACGGCGGCATTTGTGGTAGCGTGCAAATCTAGCGCGCAAACCACGGGGATACCGCACCCGAGATGGCCAACAGCACGCGGTGTTCCGAGGTGGTCACCCACCAAGTACTAACCGCGCCCGATGCTGCTTGACTTCGGTGATCTAACGAGAACCGGTGTTTTCAGCACGGTACGGCCGTTGGCCCAAGGAAAGTATTGTGACGGAGTCGAAAATTCGAATTCGAGTTTTTGACAGGAGAACACGTTTCAGGCATCCCTGATCACGAATCAAACATTTTTGAAGTGATGTGTGTATGTGTGTGTGTGTGTGTGTCAGTGCGTCTCTGGAGACGATAACTGACGAACGATTGGACCGATTCAAACGAAATTTGGTACAGAAATCATAATCCGCAAACACTGGAAGCTTATTGTTTTTATACGCAATCGAATGTTCAGAACCCCCCTAAATTTTCGAGTGAAATTTTGAAAAAATCGTCAAAAAATCAAAACCATTAATAAAGTTACGCAAATAGACATTTCTTATGTGATTTTTCAATAGAAAACGATTGACATAAATTTTAGAACGCTAACATGAACAGCTCTTGAGATATTGCACATTTTTAAATAAAATTATCAAAAAGTCATATAAAATGAAAAAAAAAATATTTCCTAGAAACGTGTTCACTTTCATATTTAATACCATGCGATAAATTTGATGAAATCATTCTCGTGGAACTAGTTCGTTCCACTCATGAAAAAAGATACTTTGAGTAATACTTTTGTATTTGAACGCCAATAGTCATTTATCTGCTGTAAGAATAACTTGTTTCTCTGTCCATAACGCTTGGCGAGATGTTGGCGACGAATTTGGCGGAATGTCGCCAACTTGGCGACATTTTTAATTGTTGCCAAATTAAAAAAATCTCGCCAAATGGATAAAAATGACGCTAAATCAATGAAAATGACGAATAATTGAAGAAAATTCAATATATTGGAAGGAATATAAGTATCTACTATAAGAATAAAATTTTTTTTCACTGTAAAAGTAGTAAATTCATTGCATTATATAAGGAAAGTCATGTGTTGCCCACATCAGATTTGTTTACACAGGTTAGTATCCTTTTTCATTGAAACTTATTACAAAAGCTTAGATAATTATTGAAAATTTTCATTGCTTATTTATATTCTTCCTATGTTGTCAACACTTCTGTATATATTGTAAATATTTTTTATTTTCCTTTTTCTTTCTTTTTCGGCCCTTTTTTTATTCTAATTTTCTTTTTTCTAAATTTCTTCTCCCGTTTAAACTCTTTCTTTTAAATTCTCTCTTCATTTCTCTGTAAACCTGCTATATCTATGATTATATATTCCTCAAGTGCTACTTTTTTGGATCATTCAATAAATTCCTGCAGTTCAGTATGTTCGTTGGCCTTGGAGGCCGGTTTCCGCTGGTACTCCTTCTCGGCCGTTTAAACAACTGATCATGTCCCCGGACGAGTAGAACAATCTGAGCATTTTACGCTCCTTTTACAGGTTAGTATCCAGCGTGGTCGTTATCTTTTCAATTTGAAATCGGTGCTCAATCTTCCAGAGTTCACTGAATCCATACTAGTCGTACTAGTGTCGACTTTCAGACCTCCGAGAGCTTTGCACTAACCTACAGGGTTGATTAGTTCGGGCGCTTGATTAGTTATTCTTTCCGCTACAACCGGAAATCGAACCCTGGATTTCCGAACAGGCCAGCCAACGCTCTACATTTGAGTTACTTGGACGAAATTGTCTCTTATCATTGAAGGGGACTCTGCACTCTAATGTGCGCAACTTTCCATAACTATGTATAATCAAATCTAATATAAATTGCTGAAAGTTACATATACAAACTGTCATGACAAACGATGGGAGGGGATATGTTTTAAACGTTTAAAGTTGAGGCGTGGGAAAAAAAGGTTAGCCTATGCTAATAATTACTTACGCCAACCGGACTCTAAGGCTTGACATTAAATTTATGTGGTTTATGATGGAGTCATTGAGATGTCCTACATCAATTTATGATGCGCATAAAGGTCCCATAGACGAAGAAGGGTCACGGGGTGGACAGTAGGCAGATATATTAATGTAGAGAGAATGTGTGCAGCCTGGATGACCAGGTGTTGAACTTTAGTGTTGAACTTTACTGCTTATTCTTATTTATTCACACAAATTAAAAAAATATATATCAGTATTTTCTTTCCGATTTGACAGGAAAAAAGACAAGAGTGAAATCCTCCAGTAATAGACCTGCCAGTTCCATATTTAATGTAATTAAATAGATTAAACTCTCACAGTGAAATCTTTTTAACAAAGTATTTGAATGGAAACAAACCAGTTTAATAGATTTCGATACTACAAATATCATTTCGATTCCATTGAAAATGATAAATATTTATGTCTAGAAAATTTTTGCTAGTCTATATAAACGGATAAGCATAAAAGCGGCTGGAAATGTAAAATCGATACTTAAAGGGCAGAGGTGGGGAAGTCGAGTAGTAGGCGACTGTTAAATATTTCACAGAATTTTCGAAAGTTGTTCTCGAGGAATAAATATTGAGAGAATTATTATATTTCGTGCTGAATAAACACAATAAAAAGATGCCGTGCCTGCATATTTTGCAGAGCTCAAAAGAAAAATGAGTCAAAATAAGCTGTTTGAATATTTCTGATTGTTTATGCGATCTGTCAAAGTCAGAATCATATATATCCTAAAAAATCTTGCCTTTTGTTACGACTTATCCTCTGGAATCGTGAGTGTGCGATCAGGATACAAGAAGTCCAAGTTTCTGGATAATTACCACACCTATTCACAAGCACAGGGTCAATAGGAACAATATACAGTAAAACAGCTTTCAAATGCTCTAATAATTTCACAAAACAACTTCTAGTATTCTTAAAGCTTTTATGTATCTCATTTCGCAAATCAGCTGCTAGTATACTAAAAACATTGATGCATCTCATTTCACAAAACATCTGCTAGTATTCGTAAAACATTGATGTATCTCATTGCACAAAACAGCCGCTAGTATTCACAAAATCTTGACGTATCTTATTTCACAAAACAGCTGTTAGTATTCTCAAAACATTGATGTAACTTATTTCATAAAACAGCTGCTAGTATTCTCAAAATATTGACGAATATCACAGTTGAATATCACTTAGTGATGTCTTCTTTTGCAGACTCATTATAGAAACTACCAGAAATCTATCATATTTCTCAGAATATTTGTTATGTCGAGGTATTTCTCGAACCTTCGAGATGTCGCCAAATGTCACCAAATTGGACATAAATCGTCAAATCTGGAACTCCCCTTTTGAATTTCAGTATATCGCAACCCTGGATGCTCGTTATAGGATAGACTGTGCGAGTGTTTTGTCCGTCTGTGTTTAAAAAAAAAGACTCCGGTGAGGGAATTTTACACGTTCGCAATATTTTATTGAACATATTTCCGTCCTGGTATGATTTCCTTATAAAATATTATTGAAAATGTATTTAATCCTTAACTGGTGATGCGCATATTATGGAACATAACTGGTGACGTCGGGTCCCACGCATGTTCTGTGCATATAAGATTAATAAACTGTAGTCTAAACAACAAGAAAACCATAAAATTGCTTGTAAATAATTTATTTTATTAAAGAAAAATAAACAAACTTAGATACTTGCAAAAAAGGTATTATTTTTAACAAAAAATAAAGAACATAATAAAATGAAACACATTAGGGTTATCCCCCAAATTATTATAATAAACAAACCCTAAAATATCGAATAATCCTAAAAAGTCCAGTGTTAATATAATTTTGACAATTTCTGCAGACCATATTTGAGCAGGAGAAGCAAACAGGCTTTTTGCAATCTTTATAATGATGGGGCTTTATATGCCTATTCTTGAAGGGCATAGCTAACACCTTTTACACTTGGAATATCCTTGTTTCTCTTGGATAACTGCAGGCTATTCAACTTCTTCGGGTGCATCAGGTTCCAAATATTCTTTTGTTAACTATTTCTTTTATTCTTTTATTAGCCCGCACTTCAGGTGGCAATCTCATGCTATACATACGACGTTTCAACTCTGGAAGTATTATTTGTCGTGCTAGTTGCTTGATAAAATAAGCTCTACTAATATCTTTTCTCTTTGACAAATAGTGGTATAAAATGTATGAATTAACACCAGACATGTTAATCAGGGCATAAAGTAGAGTCATTAGCCACCCACAGGTTCTGCGACTTCTTGAAAAAGTTTCGAATTTTTGGTCGAGATTGTCAACTACTCCTTTAGCCATATTATACAGTGCAATTATTTCTAGCTTTTCAATTTCGCCAAGTATAACCAAAGTTTGGTTCTTAGAGGAGATTACTGTAACTGCCTTTGAGGTTTTTTTGGTTACTGGGAGTCTACATATTTATGTCATTATCGTCTTAATCCTTTTGCTCAAGTTCATATACCGGGTGGTCAGAATTAAAACACTCCTACTCTGAGCTCTCTATACATCGAACTACTCAGTGCAAAGGCTCCAAAATTGTTGAACCTATTATTCAAGACATGGGAAAAGGGATTACGCGAAAAAAATAGCTCCATAAACACCGATAGGTGGCGCTGTACAACAGAAAATATGCTGAAAAGACACAAAATAATCACAAAAAAAAAACGCATGCGATATGGAATTTTTCCTTTTTAACACTTTACAACAAAGTTGAAAAGTGTTTATGACTTTGTTCATTCTGTCTGTCTGTCTGTCTGTTTGTCTGTCTGTCCGTTAGCACGATAACTGCCGTAAAAATGACTTAATCGAAATGAAATTTTAGTACGTTGTTCAGACGGTCTGTAAAACCTGGAATATAAATGAATAATATCACCCAATTAGTTTTGGATTGAACCCGGGTCGAAAAAATGAAATACATTGAGCCCTATGGGACCTAATTTTTCAAACATTTTTTAAGCGGTTTTAAAATTTACAAATTGCTTCGAAAATTTTAGGTAATATTCAAATTATTCCATAAAATATATAAAAAAAATTCAGCGAAATATATTCAGTAGTTTTTTAAATATAAATTAAAATAATAATTACACCTCTTATATGAAACGATCACGTGACCATGATATGAAACGATCACATGACCCACTTCAAAATGATATATGGCATCCATCTTGTTTCAAAATCGTGATTTTTTAAGTTCTTTTTAATTCATATTGAGTGTTGTATCCGTCCTAAAACCACTTTATTTTTGCTTAAATTCTGTGCATCTACATACTGAAACAACGCAATGACAATATATTTGAGTTTAAATGCTCATTCAAATTTGATTATTTCTTCAACTAAGCCTATTTTTCACCTATGTAAAATGCAAGCAGCAAAATATATTGAATGAGTTGTATTAGAATTCCTGTATTTTTTTAACACAAAAATAATTTAGTCCATGGGGTCTGCATGGCTGATATGAATGAAATATTAATTGATTTCATAAAGAGAAGGACGATTTTTTTCGATGAAGTTTCAAGCATAGAGTTTAATTTCTTGTAGCTCCATGGTCTTAAACAAAATGTTTAAATAAAATAAATTATTATAGTATTGTGATGAATGAAATGAATGGGAGAAAGTTATGAATGAAATCCTGTTTTTATAGAGAGATCCAGGCGTCATTTGAATATGACGTCATTTGAATATGACGATTTGAATATGAATTGTTTCTAAGACGTCATTTGAATTAATTTCAGTTGTTTTAGATAAAGTTTTCAAATATAATAAATTATCGTAGTATTATGATAATTCTAAAACTATTACCGAGGAATGTATAACATTTTAGAGATGTTTAAACCAGGCAATTTATATTTCAATGCCGTCATTTGAATGAAGTTCATTTTTTTCGATGAAGGTTTAAGTTTTCAAATATAATAAATTAATGCAGTATTGTGATAAGTTTCAAAATATTATCGAGGAATGTATTGCATTTTAGACTTGTTTAAATAAAATTGCATTGAAGTTGGAAAGTGTTTCATAATCAATGCTTTAAGCATGATTGATATTTCTTGTTAATTTCTTTTGCTGATATAAAAAAAAGAAGATAAAAGAGTGAAGAAACTTAAACTGCCATTGTAACTGAAATTTCGCACTGTAAGCACAAAAATTTGCATAAACCCTTGGTTTGCAGCTACTATGTTCTGGGTATAAAAGGGGATAAAACTGGGAAATTTTCATTTTTATCAGCGATGGCTGTCACACTGCCAGAACGCGCTTTGTTTGTGAAGCTGTTTTATGAAAACAAAGGACATGCTGCAGCTGCACGTCGAGAGTTTCGTCGACTTAAGAATTTGCGCAAAGGACCATTACTCCCACAAGCTCTCAGGAGAATGATCGCTCGATTCGAGAAAACTGGACATCTTGGAGTTCAGCCGGGTCGAGGACACAAATCGACTCGTTCAGATGTCGTTGACGATGTTGCCACAGCTATTGTTGAACAATCAATAGATAACGTTATATGCAGCATTCCCTGCATCGATAAGGTCCTTGTGATATGAATGTTTGGTACGTTCGAATAAAATGTATTACAAATGTGTATTTTGCGTCTTTTCAGCATATTTTCTGTTGTACAGCGCCACCTATCGGTGTTTATGGAACTAATTTTTTTTTCGCGTAATCCCTTTCCCCATGTCTTGAATAGTAGGTTCAACAATTTTGAAGCCTTTACACTGAGTAAGTAGCTCGATCTATAGAGAGCTCAGAGTAGGGGTGGTTTAATTCTGACCACCCGGTTGTATATTCTGCACAAATTCGGCATATCTGGGATCACACGTTCTCATGGAATTACGAAGTCATCTTGAAGCCATTCTATAAATATGTTGTACATTATTTTTATAAATACAGCATTAATCACTCTAATAAAATATAAAAACTAAACTTGCGCGCACTTGAATGAGTAACAAAATTGGCGATATTGGCTTCCTGGGGCCTGGCACACGATAGCACGGAGACAGTATACATTAGATCTGCTTTCCGTTTTTGAAATGTATTCTTATAAGGATGTTACCAACAGAATCTTCATTTTTACAGATGCCAAATTTGAGAAAATGCCAAGTGGGACAATTTCTTAGTCCAAGAACCACAGATGACGGTTTATTGCTGCGATTACCTTCTTTGAGATAACTTCAGAAGTTTTCCTGTAGTTAGAAAATATTTGAATTAGATCGAAGTCCTTGATAGGAGAATTGCAAGAATTCGCTCACTCCATCCAGACTTTTACGTGGATTAACACAACAAACAAACCGAATTCAGTTCAGAATATGTTCTCAAATTTTGTCGGCTCAAATTACTTTTGAAAAATATTAATTTTGAGTACATATAGTAACTTTGATATCCACTGCGCTTGGTAGAAAGCTTCGGGAACTCGAAAGTTGTTACCATATTTAGGAATTTTTCCTAAAAGATCAATCAAAGTTGGCTCCAATTACTCTCGATAGTTTTCTCTAAGTTGATTTCTTGATTTTCTCCCTAACATACAATTTCCGAAGTTTTTTGCTTGGGAATTGAGTAACCGTAGTTCTCCGTTTAGCCGGCTGTCACTGCATGATCTTGTTTTCTCTGTTTTAATATTAGGCCAAATGTCGTGGAATTGACGAAATATCAATATATTTGGGACACACGCTGTACCAAATAATATAACGAAGATATCTACACATACCACTTCAAGAACGTGGTATCGGCACGCTAGCCACATGAATTATTTCTACAGCTTTTGATTGATTGGAACACATGATCTATTCAAGCGACCTGTATTAGCGGCAGTCGAATCAAAGGACATTCCGATGATCTGGTCCTGAATGTTCAAGTCCAGGATTTTTTGTAAAACTAATTGTGCTGCTTGCACTCCTGTTATCTGTTAACTTTGGGAACTCCTAACTTTTTTTCCCATTTCGTGGCCTGAGACTAAAATGACAACTTGATCTTCGTTGGCCTAGCAAAAATAGCGGAGAGTAGTTTTCCATCAAAATAGATTACTAAAATAAGAAGAGAATATAGCTTTCGCTTATGCATCATGTTGAGAGCGATGTTGCGTTCTTGATATTTGAATGTAGCTCACGGATAATGAAAGCTCGGCTACGTGCTGGGTTCCCATAACATTGTGAAGCTACTGAAGTCAGAAGATAGACCGATACCGTCGGACTGGGTCGTGGAGTCGTTTCAAATAAATAAATTAATTCTAAATAAATATATATTAGTTTTAAATAAGTTACTAATATAATTTACTGAATAAATATATATTAGTTAAAATAAATATGTTTTAAATAAATAAATTACTAAATGAATGATATGAAATCTCACTTTTACAACTCGTTTTTATATTAATAGGGGCTCCGCCTCCTGCTCGCTGATTCTCACCAACCACCAAAACTCACTTTGCGAGTAAGGAAGATATGACTCCTACACCCTGGCGTCCGCTAAGCTTTACTTTTGACTTCGCTAGCTTTTTCGTGACGTCTACTACGCAAGCGTAATATACCAGTTGGATATCCGTCTACTGTTCGTTGCCGCTTAGTCACCGTTACGAGAACATTCAGACGGCCCCTCCCAAAAAGCAGAAATTGATCGAAAGAAAGAAATTAATTAAGAAAGTTTATTTATTGGCTGCTTAGGCCGTTCTATGAAGTCATGCAATTCGTGTGCACCCGCACGATAGACCATGATCTGCCCTAAATAATATCGGAAATTGCAAGTGAATCGGGTTTTTTAATAGAGTTACAATGCGTTCATTTTCAAGTGTTGACCATTATCGTCCAAAAGTTTGATGTAATTCGGAATTTTATTGTTGGATGAAACTTAGTCTACGCTTCTAACAATTACTTGAAGGAGATGACATTAAGTTGGATTTGTAGCCATTATTAAGGCAAGTGATATGTACAAAATCATTCGAAACGGGTTAAACTACCTGATTTAAGAATTTATTCTAAATATATGTTAAAACATATAGAGTTTAAAGAAAATGCAATTAATTTTGTTATTTAATTCATTGTATTTATTTTGATATTTAATTTATTATATTTATTTTGTTATTCGTTACGCTAATTGCATGTGCCCTCGTAACACGCGAAAGAAAATGACGACCCAAAGTAAAAGTTCACAAATCTTAATTTTCTAATTATAATTATAAATATAAAAAATTATTAAGTAGAATATCTGGTAGAAATATAATTCAAAATATTAATAAAAATTGTTGAACTTAGTACTTAAGTTACAAAAACCGTGGAAACTATTTTAAAATTCCATTTTCATTTAAAAGTTTTTATTAAATACCACAAAAAGTCCTAAAATATTATTTACAAAATTTAATTTATCTGAGAATGGTTTATATCGAAACCCCTGCGTTGAAGTATTTTAGTCAAACAATATTTCAATACTACATACTGAATTTCGGCAGGGAGAAAATATTACTGTTATGTTATTTGCATTTGCAAACAAATTGAAAGTGGTTTTCTCGTTTACGTTTCATGACATAAATACTGAAATCATATACCAAATATACAAATAATATAAAAATACAAATGAATAAAATTTTCTTGCAATCGTTACTTAATATTTTTATTTAAAAAAATCTGATGTGGGCAGCACATGACTTTCCTTATATAATGCAATGAATTTACTACTTTTACGGTAAGAAAATAGATTATTTTTATAGTAGTTATATATATTCTTTCCAAGGTATTGAGTTTTCGTCAATGAGTCGTCATTTTCCATGTCGTCATCATCAATGAATCGTCATTGATTTAGCGTCATTTTTATCCATTTGTCCAGTTTTTCGTTAATTTAGCAACATTGAAAAAAGTCGCCAAGTTGGCTACATTTCACCAAATTCGTCGCCAAAATCTCGCCAAGCCTTATGGACGAAGTAATAAGTCATTCTTACAGCAGATAAATGATTATTGGCGTTCAAATACAAAAGTATTACGTAAGTATTACAAAAGTATTACAAAAGTATTAAGTATATTTTTTCATGAATGGAACGAGCTAGATCCACGAGAATGATGTCACCAAATGTATCGCATGGTTTTACATATGAAAAGTGAACATGTTTCTCAATAGGAAATTTTTTTTTTTAAATTTTATGATTTTTTGATAATTTTTTTGACAAATGTACAATATCTCGAGAACGGTTCATGTTAGCGTTCTAAAATTTATGTCAATCGTTTTCTAATGAAAAATTATATGAGAAATGCTTATTTGCATAACTTGATTAGAGGTTTTGATTTTCTGACGATTTTTTCTAAATTTCACTCGAAAATTTAGAGGGGATTCTGAACACTCGATTGCGTATAAAAACAATAAGCTTCCAGTGCTTACTGATTGTGATTTTTGTATCAAATTTCGTTCGAATCGGTCCTTTCGTTCGTCAGTTATCGTCTCCACACCCACACACACACAGACATCGCTTCAATAATGTTTGATTCGTAATCAGGGATGCCTGAAACGTGCTTTCCCGTCGAAACTCGAATTTGAATTTTCGACCCTATCACAATACTTTCCTTATACATTATTGTATATATGAAAGTAAAAATAGCATTCCCGTCGAAACTCGAATTCGAATTTTCGACCCCGTCACAATACTTTCCTGATACATTATTGTATATAAGGAAAGTAAAAATAGCATTTTGATTTGCCATAAATAATTTGGTATGCATGCATTTAAGTGTTACGGTAGCATCAAATTTGTATTTGAATAGTAGTGTACTGTCTTTGTGCGTCATCGGATTAGATGATGTCGTGACGGCATTCGTCACTCCTTTGTAAATTATATAATATCTGTACTTTTTAAACTCTTATTTAATTAATTTGTGTCCTGGAACCCTCTCGTCATTTTATCTTATTTAAATATATCTGAATCTGTTTCGAATTGTGGCCATTTTCATGCTATAATATTTCTCTCACACTCGAGGAACAACGTACGTCGCTCAAGGTCGCACTTGCTTGCGGGTGGAGACAGTTGTCTCCATGTTTTTTCGCTTTGTTGGGTGATGCAATCTTGTGCTGGATTTCGTGTGGTTATACACGTGCCTTGAAATTCGTCGGTTGAAGGGGGCGGATCCCTGGATGTGTTTGAAAGCAGTGAAGTTTTGTATTGGAAGAAAGGAGAAGTTGTGAGCCCTTGATATTTTTGATTGGACGGGTTCTGGATCCATCTGGAATGCATTTAAGCTGAGTGATTCTGGACTCGGGGCTCTCTCCCTGGAAACATCTTCGAACTCACGTCGACGCGGGACTTTGCCCCCATGTTGAGTTACCGTGTCGTGAGGGTCGGGGGAGATGCCACCGCCGCTACCATCGCCAACTCGGTGATTGGGTCTTCGACTTCGTTGGTGCCGAGCCTCTTCGCCTGCTGCCGCCGTTGACTGACCGGGAGCCTCCTGTTCCGGTTGCCTGGAGACCGATGTGAAAGAAGATCGTGATGAAGCAGATCCCTGTGCGGGACGTTGCTCGAACCCTTCGAACCGTCCTGCCGCCTCTCCTTGGTCGGGGGAAGTTTTTTCCCCGAGGGAACTCTGACGGATGTTTGGTCTTCGATCCTTATGAGTCCTTCCTGATATGGAGGTAAGCGAACTTTCAATTGGAGGCTGCTGCCTCGACCGTCTTGTGTTCCGGTGAAGTGACCCGCCTGATGATTGATCTCAAGATTCCTCAAGAGCTGATTTAATAGAAAAATAATGCTTTGAAGTAAATTAGTTAATTGAATTAAATTGATAATTAAGCGTTCCTCGAGTGTGTGATTCCTCTCCTTGACCATATCAGTGTTTTAATAAGTGTATCTGTTATATGTAAAATTTGGAATTAATAATACTTTGAATAGATATTTTAATGCCGGCAAAGAGCCGATGATTTTGGATGGAAACGGTCCAGTGGTTTTAATTCTAGTATATTTCTGAAATTGAATGCTAACTCCTTTTTCTTAAATATTTAAATAAATGAAGATTAGAAATTAAATTGAGTCTTTATTTGTGTTGATTATGTATTTTTCAGCTTGGTGGAGTTCCTAAGGTAAAGGTTTGGTTTCTGTTTACTTTGGTTTTTGGTGGGGTTTTCCTTCGCAGGTCATCAGTTGGAATCCTCCAACTGACGGGAGGTGTGTTTTGAACCGGGGTATGAAATTTGGAGAAAGTTAGACTTTCTCGGTCAGCCGTGTCTGGCGGGAATCCGTTGCGAGATGCCCTGGAATACCCGTTTGACAATTGGTGCCTTTGACCTTCCCTCTCGAGCACCTGTGTTGTGAATGACTTTTGGTGTGAGAAGTATGTATATAAATGTGTTTTGTGGAGTAAGACCTTCCCTTACTGCCACATTTGTTTCTTGTTTTATTTATGTTATATGTTCATATATATCCTTTGCTGTTATTAGGAGAAAGAATCTCTTGATAATTATTTGCATATTTAATCGCATATATTATTTACATATTTAATCTTTTGATGTTGAGAAAAATTTCTTGACATATTGATCTAGTGTATATTTGTGTTTCTTTTTGCGAGTCACAGGACCTTGGAGAAAATTATTTTGAATATTGAGAAAAAAATAAATAATCTTGGAATATTGAGTTCGGTTCTGTCACCCGGTCACCTTTGTTGATTACTTGCCACAGTTGTCCACAATTATTTACAGTTGATCACATTTAAGTAAAAGAAAAGAAATAATTTAATTTCAAGTTTGGAATTTAAAATTGTGTGGACGTGTTTTTTCGACCACTGATCCCCCTTTTCGGCCACATGATCTGGTTGAATAACTGAAACAAAATAATAATGTTGTATTTATGAAATGATTATTTTGAAAAAGTGTCATTAATTGATAAAAGAATGATTTGAATATCAAATGAGATTTATAATTGATAATAATAATGATTTTGGAAATATTGTTGAAAATTAAAATAATAATTAATTAATAATTTAAATATTTGAATTGAAAATTGTATAATTTCATAAAATGGTATTATGGTAAGAATACCTGTGTCATGAATGTTGCCTGCTCGCTGCCTCTTTGTAAGAGGAATGAAAATACTTTTGTGTCAAATGGACACTTTTTGATTGTCAATGGATGTTTGTTTGCCACTGGACCAGGTTGGTATAAAATTTATTTGTTTTGGTATGGTCACTTTAATTGAATCTGTTTCAATATTTATATTGTTATTTTAAAAATAGTTATTTATAAAGTCTGTTGTGTCTATTTAGACAAGTTTTGAGCCACAAACTTGCTGCTGTATATAATTGAAGAAAACCTTGTGTGGTCATTAAATTTTATTGCAATATAAAGAAAATGAAACTTAATATTATTATTGAAGAATGTTCTGCTGACCACTTGTAAATGTAATTGCTGGAAATTTAATTATTTAAAGAATGTGAAATAATTTGAAAATTTAAAAAGCAGATGATTGAAAATAGTTTATAATTTGAAATTAATTGAAAATTTTATTTGAAAAATTTATTTTAACTTTTGTGCTGACTTGAGGGTTAGTTTTGTAAATATTTATTTAATTTAATTGAATTTAATTGAAAGAATTTTATTGAAATTTTAAAGTAATCATTTAATATTTTTGGAAATTCACTTAAAGTGAAAATTTTTGTGAAGGGCTTGTATTCATTAGGATTTTGACTCATTTGCAGTCACTTTTAGGTTACTTTTGGCCCTGGTTCTTCGACATGCGCCCATGTGGGATGGTGTTCGTGTCAAGAACCCTTGATGTAGTTCGCGGCTGCATCTTTTCAAAATTTTGTTGAAATTTTTTTCTTGAAGGTTCATGGACTTCAAGGAGCCTGATGTCTACTTGCTCCTGCTGGCTTGGTTGGAAAAAAAAATCCTCCCTTGTCGAATTTTTTTTCTCCGGAGGGAGGGGGAGTTGTCGTGACGGCATTCGTCACTCCTTTGTAAATTATATAATATCTGTACTTTTTAAACTCTTATTTAATTAATTTGTGTCCTGGAACCCTCTCGTCATTTTATCTTATTTAAATATATCTGAATCTGTTTCGAATTGTGGCCATTTTCATGCTATAATATTTCTCTCACACTCGAGGAACAACGTACGTCGCTCAAGGTCGCACTTGCTTGCGGGTGGAGACAGTTGTCTCCATGTTTTTTCGCTTTGTTGGGTGATGCAATCTTGTGCTGGATTTCGTGTGGTTATACACGTGCCTTGAAATTCGTCGGTTGAAGGGGGCGGATCCCTGGATGTGTTTGAAAGCAGTGAAGTTTTGTATTGGAAGAAAGGAGAAGTTGTGAGCCCTTGATATTTTTGATTGGACGGGTTCTGGATCCATCTGGAATGTATTTAAGCTGAGTGATTCTGGACTCGGGGCTCTCTCCCTGGAAACATCTTCGAACTCACGTCGACGCGGGACTTTGCCCCCAGGTTGAGTTACCGTGTCGTGAGGGTCGGGGGAGATGCCACCGCCGCTACCATCGCCACCTCGGTGATTGGGTCTTCGACTTCGTTGGTGCCGAGCCTCTTCGCCTGCTGCCGCCGTTGACTGACCGGGAGCCTCCTGTTCCGGTTGCCTGGAGACCGATGTGAAAGAAGATCGTGATGAAGCAGATCCCTGTGCGGGACGTTGCTCGAACCCTTCGAACCGTCCTGCCGCCTCTCCTTGGTCGGGGGAAGTTTTTTCCCCGAGGGAACTCTGACGGATGTTTGGTCTTCGATCCTTATGAGTCCTTCCTGATATGGAGGTAAGCGAACTTTCAATTGGAGGCTGCTGCCTCGACCGTCTTGTGTTCCGGTGAAGTGACCCGCCTGATGATTGATCTCAAGATTCCTCAAGAGCTGATTTAATAGAAAAATAATGCTTTGAAGTAAATTAGTTAATTGAATTAAATTGATAATTAAGCGTTCCTCGAGTGTGTGATTCCTCTCCTTGACCATATCAGTGTTTTAATAAGTGTATCTGTTATATGTAAAATTTGGAATTAATAATACTTTGAATAGATATTTTAATGCTTTAATGCCGGCAAAGAGCCGATGATTTTGGATGGAAACGGTCCAGTGGTTTTAATTCTAGTATATTTCTGAAATTGAATGCTAACTCCTTTTTCTTAAATATTTAAATAAATGAAGATTAGAAATTAAATTGAGTCTTTATTTGTGTTGATTATGTATTTTTCAGCTTGGTGGAGTTCCTAAAGTAAAGGTTTGGTTTCTGTTTACTTTGGTTTTTGGTGGGGTTTTCCTTCACAGGTCATCAGTTGGAATCCTCCAACTGACGGGAGGTGTGTTTCGAACCTGGGTATGAAATTTGGAGAAAGTTAGACTTTCTCGGTCAGCCGTGTCTGGCGGGAATCCGTTGCGAGATGCCCTGGAATACCCGTTTGACAATGATATACTCTAGATTGATATACTTTTATTTATGGATATAGATTGATATATTAGATTGATATACTTTTATTTATAGATATAGATTGATATACTTTTATCTATGGATATAGATTGATACAGTAGATTGATATACTTTTATTTATGGATATAGAATGAAATGTTATTGTTATACTTTTGACGCGAATATGGTCATAACATAAGTGAATAGTATTTGGCTAGAATATAATTGTTATGAAAAAAGAAAATAAATTGGACCTTTATATATCCGAATTTAGTAGTTAAAAATATAAAGTATTTTTTTCTTATTTAGACGGAAAGAGCATGCCATTTATACATATAAAAAATAATTGCCGTATTTTGATATTTTGAACTATTTTATTTAAAGTAAAATGATTTTGTCCAATTGAGTCCTTGCTTCACTTTACTTATTTTCACTTGAAATGGCTTCGAAACTAAAAAAAGTAATTATAAAAATAAGCAGCAAAAATGTTCAGCAGGAAACTCAGTTTCTAGATTATTAACACTAGTCAACAAATATGAACTTTTTTTTCTACCATATGGCTCATTTCGGGTGTTTTTTACTAAATCGACCGCGCTGAATTCGAAAATGACTGTGAAAAGTTGTGATACACATTGCTATACATTTACATTTTCCAGCCATTAAGTCCCTTGACAATAGAAGATTTAAACTTGTTTGAAAATTATATGCGATACCTCTAAATAAAATAATAAACTTACTAAAATAGATATTTATTTTTATTTTTTTACAATCTGCCCCTATGAAAAGAAAATTGAAGTTTGTAATTAGTCACAAAATGCGTAGGAAGAGTTCGAAAAGTTTAGTTCTAGCACACCTTTAAATGAATATAATTCAAATTTTTAATTTATCATTTATTTCATTATGTGATCAATCTGCTTATCAATGTTTAAATCTATCTCGTATTGAAATTGCATTTATACGTCCAGCCGACAATACAAATTCGAATGTTTTAGTCTGCATCATCCCTAACATTTAATTTTCCAAATGTGAGATTTTTGTTTCCGCTACTGGTACATAATAATCTATCATATATACTTTAAAATGTCCATCTAAATTTAATTCAGAATTCTAACGTATTATTCCGCCACTCCCCCTTAAATCTATAAAATTGAAAAATTTCATTTTTCGGTTGATTTTTCAAAATATCCTTTTATTAATTACATTTTAACATATTACACATGTAAATGTGAGTTTGCCGTTTACACGAAATTTTTTTACCAATTTGCCTTCGACATTGCTAAAATAATAAATATTTAAAAGCAAAACTGATCTATGTTGATGTTATTACGTGATAGAACTTTGTACTAAATTTCAAGTCCCTGTTTCAATAAAAAAGGCGTTTTTTGTTCATACGGAAATTCAAACATTTTGCTTAGACCCCCCCCCCCAACAGCACATATACATAATAAACAACACCACAGCGTAAAATTCTGCTAAGATAAGATTAAGTAAGTAGACGTACCTTTCCTAAATATTTTGATTACCTTTTTCTGTGAGATTTCTGTGAGAATCAAGCCTGGATCTGAACGTCCAAATGAGAGAGCAGGAACATGTCTGCCAACTATTCTGAGCATGAGAAGATATGTAATTTGTTATTGTTCAAAAACGAAATATTACTAATTTTATAAAGAAATTCGAGACTGTGAATAACCACCATAATAGAAACCTGAGTTGCATTTATATCGACACAATATACAAGTTGCAAGAACTCAAAAACTACTATCCCTACTAAAACATTCCAAACAAGCAATGATGAAAGGGTTGCCAGAGTCCTAATCTAGATCTAATAAAATAAACAACGTTGTTAAAACATAATACTTAAATTTCATTGATTTCCAGCAGTTAATAGCCAGGGTAAATAATGTGTTGTAGATCGGATTTTCTTCATTCGTATGTAATAAATACTTTTAAAAATAAAAAGTCCGAAAAATGTTTATATTTCAACATGGTCTGAAATGGCAACGTAGTCGTGACTTACCTTTTGAGGTTTACCTTAAATTCCTTGAAAAATAAACAGATGTTTCTGACAGTATAGATGTAACTTTTTCTGTATTTATTCAACTGAAGTGTTACGATAATCCACTGAGAACGAAATGTTTGTGAAGGTGATGCTTTTGATGCTTTTCAGGTAAGAATCTGTTATATGTCCTGTTGCAAACTGTGTACGTTCTTCAACGGGATAAAGTTGAATCCCGCACATGTGAGTTCGCAAAATATGCTTCGAGTGGATATAAAATAACGGATGTGTTCACCTTAAAATATTCAGAACAGAGAATTTGATTCAGATACATTTGGTATACTACCGTTATTTAGGTTGTATCAGTATTTACCATACAGATAGAAAGAATGCTGAAATATCGATGCTGTTGTAAAATGCATGGTCCGCCAAATTGATATCTTAGTTTTGGAACGTAAAAAAATAGCAACATAGATCCTTTTGAGAAATTTATTTCACTATAAGAAAGAGCAATATTTGACAAATTTTTATTAATTTTAAATACCAGATTGTATAAATGTTTACCCTAATGAGCTATACACATTTGAAGCCTATGGGTAGCTGTAGGACATTTTTCAGGAAGGAGGCAAACTGAAGGGTAAGACGTACCACATGGACTAGCCTGGTGCCTACCTTTTTAATCTTCAACCTACAGAGGGGGTAAGGGCCTACTTGCTCTATCCTAGGAACGCCACCAAGGGGAGGGTTTTAGGAGTCATAACTCAACCCAGGAATCTATTAGATTCCATTGAAGTTTGCGGATGTGATATTCGGAGAAGCAGAAAACAAAATATTTTGTTACCAAAACCCCTTCTATATTTTTTTCTTGCAACAATACTGTCCTCCCCTATGGCCTCAAAGGCTGAAGCCTCACCCTGATATTTTGTAGTACTCTCAGAGTTTCATGGCGAGGCTTCAGCTTGGGTGCCCTTGTGACAAGACCTGGGGGCTATTTGTCTCTAGGGGCAAGTGTCCGCCTGGAGGTTTAAGGTTACAAAGGCGAACATCATTCTAGTTCATGTTGTAAGTCTTATCCTTGAGTTCCTCCTCCTGGAATAAATCTTATAGGCGCCGATGAGCTTCAGAAGTGTATAGTTTGTAAGGAAAATCATTTAGATGATTTAGTTTTTAACATATAGAAAATCAAAATAAGAAATATTGTTCAATCCTATAGTGAAATACATTTTTGCATAGCATCTATGATGCCTTTTTTACGCTTTCCAGGAGATCATTCTGACGGATCCTACATTTCCTCTAAATGATACTTAACAGTAAATGAAATAGGCAGCAGTATACAGGCTTCCTAAGAAAGTCCTTTAGGAATACCTTATAAGGAAATACCCTTATAAGGAAAAGATAATGAGTGTACACACTCTAGGTATAATAGAGATATAATATAGTGATATAGCTATAATATAGTGGGATATAATATAATGATATAGCTATAATATAGTGAGATATAATATAGTGATATAGCTATAATAGTGATATAATATAGTGGATATAATATAGTGATATAGTTATAATATAGTGATCTTGCCCGATCGAATGAAAGTGATTGCAGTGCCTCTAATTGATAATTAAAAATTTTAACGAACTCAGCTACAAAGAGAGAGAGAGAGAAAGACAAAAAGGCAAATTACAAAGTTACAGAACATCGTCCATTGTGTACGAATCGACACCAACAACGAACAAAATAAGTACATGGAAGGTAATAAATATCTGTCAAAGAGCCGTATAATCAGGACTGTATCATGGTGAAACCTGCGATGCTTGTTAAAGTACGCGGTATTATTCTTTCTCCAATTCGAACATGCATTGTTGATGATAGAAGGCGTTTTAAACAGGCTGTACATTAATTGCTTGTGCATGCAAGTATTACTTATTGTAGCATTTCTGAAAAGGATGGCAATTCACCAATAACTATGTTATGTCAAAACGGCTTTTTTTAACAGTTGTATTAATGGTTTCTATTAATTAGGCAATGATCTAGAACTTTGTATTTGTTAGTTTCACTTTGTTGCCGCATTCGTTAATCTAACTTTTTTAATTTTTTGCTAGGGGCGTTGGAATACTGTGTAAATTCTAGTTAAATTTATGAATACACAAGAACTAAAAACTTTAGAGCATAACTGTCATAACCATGGAATTAGGAAGAAGAAGATAAAACTCCTATGGATGAAATGCTTGAAAATACCATAATGCTTTGAGAATTAAATCTAGGCGTCGCAAGAGTTAGTAAAGTAGTCATTATTAGGTGACGCAACAGAAAGGAGTAGTATTTGGTATATGTAATTTTGATTATTTTAAAAATAAGGTTCCCTAATTATGAGTATAATTAATCAGTATTTTTCCATAGTTGTAGGCTAGAGTACAGAAGATATGGAGATAAAAAAATAAATTGAAAGGTTAAATAATTTTGAACACGTAGGGATATTCTTTATTGTTTTACTTCTAATTTGAGTTCTGCCAATAATTTATTTATTCAAAATAGACATTTTAAATAAATATTTTAGGCCTTTGGTCATAGAAATGCACACTATGCAGAACTACTTATTCTACCCCAGCGTCACTGGATTTATTGCCTTGAACGATATTGGCGTTTTCTTAATATAAAGTTTCAATTTCTTACTTTTACCTCCATGATCATAATATTTTAAAACGATCCAACGATTCTTAATTGAGAAACGTTCTCAATTTCTCCATGATCATAATATTTCAAAACGGAAATATTCTCAATTGCAAGATTCATAATCTAAATCTAACAAAATAAAAAATATTCCAAAATATAACACTTAAATTTCACCGATTTTTAGCAGGGATTCTGCAGAAAGAATTATATGTTGGAGACATCAGATTTTTTGCAGCCGAGTTTTTGACAGATTTTTCGAAATGGAAAGTTCAAAAATATTTTTTATATTGCAACCTGATCTAAAATGGAAATGGCAGTGGTGACTTACCTATTGAGCTTCACCTTAAATTCTCTGAAGAGTAAACAGATGGTTCTGACGGTATGGATGAAACGTTTTCTATATTTATTCCACTGAAGTGATACGACAATCCACAGAGAACGAAATGTTTGTGATGGCGCTACTTTTGATGTTTTTCAGAAAAGGAACTGCTTCATGTCCTGTAGGACGCAATGTATGCTTTTCAGCCGGATAAAGTTAAAATCTGCACATGTGAAGCCACAAAGTATGCTTCGAGTGTATATAAAAATATGGTAATCGCTGTGGAAGGTAACGGATATGTTAATTTCCAAATATTTAGATTGGGAGTTTGCTTAAGATATTTTTCAGTACATCACTATTTGCGTTGTATAGGCAGTTATCATACAAATGGAATAAAGCTGAAATATTTATGGAGTTTAAAAATATTTTGGCAGCGCCTGACATATTTACTTTCTTATATGTAGTATTGAGAAAGTATTGTTTTCATGAAAATTCTTGATTTCGAGATTTTGATGCCAATATATGTTTTAAGTCCTCCTGAGCACGGTTTGACTATTTTTGGAGTGATGTTCGTCATTCGGTCTGATGTCTGTGGTCGATGTTTTACGTACACTATAACAGCCATAAATAATAATGTATTTTCACGAAATTTTATATCCGGCATTGTTATCAAAATCGAGAACTAGATAGAATTATTTTAAATTCGAGTGAAAACTTTATTTTATTTTATTCGAAATTTCATATTCGCAATGTTCTGTTTGGCGTCTCCTCTTTCGTCTGTCTCGAAATGCCAGGCCAAGAAAATACAGTGCATGACGTCGGCATGACGTGAGCCCAAGGTTTCCGTGATTTCCCAGTTAGATGAAAGATTGCCAGAGTTGGCGATTTATCGCTTGTCGTTGAACGGTTTGATATGCCGTTGAGTTACCGGTGTTTATTGTGAAAAGTAATTGTGTAACAAAATCTATAAAAGTAACACAGTGCGAATTATTTGATAAATTTGGGGGGGAATAAATCCTTTCTGGAGAACTACCTAATGAAACACCATTATTCTATTTTATATGTTATTTTCTTTTTTGATAAAATCTATAAGCAAGATTGAGTATTTTCTCTTGGACACAACACACCACAAGCATCATTAATTGTATGACATTACTCGATTGAAATTGTATTCTATAGATTTTATTAGTTTGCTCTAGAGATATTATGCCCACAGGTAGACACAATGCAATTATTAATAAAATGCTTGATTTGTGTTCAAAGTTTTGCAGAGTCCGCTTCGACGATAAGAACTTATAATTCCGTCCCCGTAGCTCAAAGGAGCGTAGAGCGTCGGCTGGCCAGTAGGAAGATTTGTGTTGCGATTGCCGTTGGTTCAGCAAGATTCTTTACAATGGCACCCGAACAAATCAACCCTGTGAGTTAGTCCAAATATATCGGAGATCTGTAAGTGACCCTAAGCCGACTAGCACAGATTCCGTGGACTCTGGTATATTGAGCGTAGATTTCAAATCCGGAGGTCAACGATGACGGAAGAAGTAAACCTGTAGGATAAAAATAACAGCAATAGGCTATCCTGAGATAAAAATAGCAAGAGGTGATCAATTAGATTGTCTGTTGCACGCCAATCTGATATTAGAGGGTGGATAATGCAGAGTTAACTTCGACGATAAGTGCTTGCAATTCTGTCCCAATATTCCAAAAGTAGAGCATGGGCTGGCCAGTATGAAGATCCGTGATTTGATTTTCTGTTTTGGCAACAAATTTTTTTATTCTGGTAGGTCGGACGGTCTGGGTTTCAACAACAACAGATTGTTGATTGAAAAGTGTCGATTAGAATTTTTGATCCTTTCACTGTATTCTCACTTTAGATATATTATGTTTTGTAGAGAAATTAATAATGCAGTACCAAACAATCGGCTTATATAGTAGATTGTTTGGTACTACATTATTGCTTAGACGGAAAATAGCTCTTAACTAAAGGTAGTAACCTCTATCTAATATTTCTTTAAGGAAAACATGTTGGTGCGTCAGATGCATTACGTTTTGTAGGGAGATTAATAATATAGTACCAAATAATCTGCTCATATTGTAGCATACACGAAGAATAGATCTCAACTAATTCTAGTAACCTCTACTTTATATTTCGTTAGGAAAACAATTCGCTGTCACTTTCTCTATATATATCGTCAAATATTGCCATATAACCCCCATGACGGAAATGTTAGTAGACAAGTTATTTTTATGCATCAAGATATAAAACATTTTACCCCATGTTCGAAGTATTATATATTGTCGATAGGATGAAGGTGAATTCTTTCCATTTGAATCCGCAAAATATGTTTTAGAATGTATTAGAAATGTTTCAAGGTTCTATAACGCAACTAAAATGCTCTCTTTAAAATGTTTAGAACTGAATATATTCATGGAATTTTTACTTGGAATAACCAGCATAAGCTTATAGTTAGGAGTTTAACGGTTGTATTATTTCGGATATACATTAAAATAGTAAAATAAATAATATAACTTTCTTCGCGGATACAACAAGTTGCCATAATTAGTATAAAGCAGCTTTTATTATTATAAAATTTCATTTATTAAATATAGATTGTTTAAATACGATTCCTACCCAGAAAACATATTTATAAATTCAGAAATTCAACAGATACTCGTGGGGTATAAACAAGTAACTATAATAGTAAACTGCAATTGCAGCAACGATTAAAATATGGTTTGGAAGCTAAGCCCTATTGCTATTTCAGTATTGTCAAATGTTACACTTGAATATGCCTTTTAAGTTTTGATACGGTGGATTCAAGTAGTAAATAAAATATCAGATTAAAGTAATGAAGTTTCCAGGATTTTGTTAATACTTAGAATTCATTAGATAAAATAAATATTAAAATAAGCCATTTGAAGCATGAAATTAAAACATTAGAACGATATATACCACATCAACTTCCATTTTATCTTGTATTCGTTATAATGGCTTTATTGAATTATTTTTACTTTATGTGCCATGGTATTTTATATTTCTGATTTTCCATTTAGTTTAAAATTTTTTGTCGAATTAATTTTCTTAGCGCGGTAAAATTTTATTTTTGAATTTACATATTTATTTCTTACTTCAAATGTATTTTATGCCATAACTAAGTAAAAAGTTCATTCAACAATAATTTTTTTCAAGTGATAAAATAAGAATAAGCTTAGGAAGTAAAATAAAAGATAAAAGATATTTTATTTATTTTTCATATTTTTTTTAGTTCCGTATAAATTATATAAAAAGTCTTTCAATGTGTTGGTCCTATTATTATTATGTTGAACAATCAAAAACGAAAATATTTTTGTGCATTTTTTGCATTCCAGTCAAATCAATTGCGTCACACATTTCTGCATGAAAAAATCTTTGAAATAACCAAGCAAAAAACGATGAATAAAAATATTAATAATTCCACGCCTGCAGAAGTGTTATTTTAGGTTAAAATTTTTCCTTTTAAGGAAAAACTTCGTTTAAAGAATAAATAAGAAAATAAAATCTTCAGACATTCTTATTAACATTTTTCATTGCATTTTCTTATTATTTCTGTTAAGTTTATTAAAATATATTTTTTATTCCAGTCAGTAGAAATATTTAGAATTAAATTTGCCAGTTATAAAATAAAGATAAAAAGTAGGACGTCATATATGTTTCACATTACTGTTTTAGTTTATATTTTAAATTCAGAGGAAAATAGCTGGTGTGTGAACCATCCCACGACAATCTTATTCGTTCATATTCCATATTTTTACGTGCATTTCTATCACGATCGATATCAAAGAAGTGCATCTATAAGTTATTTATATTATTAAAAGACAATATCTGACTGTGTGTGTGTCTTTGTGTGTGTGTGCGCGCGCGCACGAACGCACAGTAGCGAAAAAAATATAATAGTGTACAGAACGATATGTTGGTATATATATACTTTCGGACAAGTCCCGTAAAGTATCTCTGTGCGATTTTTCTTAATTTGTTTCTTTTTTTTTCTTTAATGTTAAATCAAAATTTTCAGCAATTTTTACTCCAATCTGCCCGTTGCAATCGACAGATAATCTCGCAGTTTCAATCTCAACATCAAGTAAAGAATGAAATGAATGATTTTTAAAATAAATAAAGAACGTCACCCTTAATCCGATTCAAATTTGAATACATTTCTAAATAGAGCAAGTTTTCTGGAAAGTATGCATGTTATCGGACTTTTAAGATGTAATTTACTTTTAAAATTTCCTCATCGCGAAAGCTGCTCACAATCGTATCACGATTTTTCGTGTGGGTGGGGTGGGGGGGGGTCAAAAAGTATGATTTCACTTTTACGTTAACAGAAAATATTTATTAAACACGATTACTTGCTTTTTGACTATTTAAAGGTAACAAATTATAAACTCATATCTGCTTTTTAACCATTGCCGAACATCATTCGAAAAACTTTTGCGTATACGTATTAAAGTGCGGGAGTAAGTTGTTGGAAATGTGGCACCACTGTTACTCCCAACGGTTTTTCGTGTGAATTTCAATTAGGACATGATATTTAAATTTAGGTCATTTGGGCGCATACCGATCGCGATCAAGATGGAGATTATCAGATATTCGGTGATAATTTAGCGGGAGTATTAATCGGGTGTGTACATTATAAGAACAAAGCGACAAAATTATCAAGGAGAGAACATACACAATGACTGATATGTTTTCGAAAGTGTACAGCGTGGGTTTAGGAGATTTTAAACATGTTTTTTTTTTCAAAATTTCGAATTGGACACTATCGGCAAAATATTATTTTCTCCGTATAATAGGATAAGAAAACAAAAATTTCAAAAAATATATATATTGCTGCTGTGAAGCAAATTTCGCTTTTAAATATAATAGTGAAGCTCGCCGGCATTCGGGCTGTAAGTAATTTAAAACCGGTTAATTCATGGGATATCTTATACTATAATAAATGGTAAAGCTCCATCGCTGTATGCTTAGCCACACCATAGAAGGAGGTATTATAATATCCATTGTTGTAAATAAATTAAAAATGAGTCCAATATCCAGCTTCGTTTTCAGTATATGATGTTCTACGCAACGTAGAATTCCAGAATACTACTCTTTATATATATATAGTAATAATAAAAACATTTTATAAAATTTAATATGTATTCCAAATGAATTTATTGCGTCAAGCATCTCAGGAAAAGGGTTTGAGATTTAAAAAGTCCCTTACAAAATGTATAAATACAAATTATTTAAAATCTGAGAAAGAAATTTATTTTTAATTGAAATATTCTAAGAGAAAGCGAAAATTAAAAGTATTTAACTGTAAAAATGAAATATATCCATATTATTATTGAGTTAAATAATTGTTTTCAACTAATTGATGTTTATCTCTGTCTTAAATAGAGTTGGTAAATTTAAGAAAATTTGCAATTTTGTCAGAAGTGGCACATGCTAGTGATTTCCTTTCTGGTAGGTTGGACAGTCTGGGTCTCAACGACAACAACATGCTAGTGATTTATAATAACATCCAGTTCGCCAAGGATTCGAACTGGTGTACAGTGCAGATGTCATAAATATGAAATCACATATATTCTGAATCAAAAACATTAAATTAATATTTACTATAACGAAGCGATATATCCATGAGCTTCTAACAGTTCATAATTATATAACATACATTTTAACCCCATCAAATGGTGGGTACATAAAGCTTGGTAAAATATGCTTTTTCGAAAATAAACTCTCATTCGCCAGTATACACCCATGGTGACCTAACCTGCAAGGATTGTGTTCGCCGATATCCACCGACCCCAGATCACTCCTTGTGAATGTTATTAATTATTATACTACCTCCTAAGAAAAGCAAGAATCGATCGTAATTACCGCAAGATTATTACCGCAGGTCATTAAATGTGACATCTAAGCCCTTAATCAAAGTTGTTGATAACAAATTTTAATTGCTGGCAACGAAAGGATATCACATTGAGCAATTTTGTGTTTGAGAGAAAAAGTAATGGAGGTTTTTTTGAAAATGCCTTTATAAATATTTTCACCCCCAATTCGAATTTTTGAATTTTCGCTTAACGGGAAGCTGAGACTGATCGAATAAGATCCAAATTAGGATTTTAGCTAGAGTGGAAACCCCTAGAGTGTTTTTTAAATATTTTTAACACTTTCCAACATAGTTGAAAAGTGTTTATGACATTGTTCATTATGTCTGTCTGTCTGTCTGTCCGTTCGCACGATAACTGCCGTAAAAGTAACTTTAGGAAAATGATAATTTGGCATGTTGTTAATACGGTTTGTGGGACATACGGAAATGTAAAAGAATAATATCACTCAATTAGTTTTGGATTGAACCCGGATTGAAAGAATGAGATACATTGAATCCTATGGGACCTAATTTTTCAAACATTTTTAAAAGAATTTAAAATTCACAAATTGCTTCGAAAATTTTAGAAAACATTCAAATTATCCTACAAAATATATAAAAAAATTTCAGCAGAATATGTTTTGTAGTGTTTTAAATAAAAATTAAAATAATAATTTCACCCATATTATACGAAGATATCCCGTGACCTACTTCAAAATAAAATATGGCATCCATCTTGTGTCAAAATCGCGATTTTCAAAGTTCTTTTTAATTTATATTTAGTGTTGCATCCGTCATAAAGCCGCTTTATTTTATATTTTTTCTGTGCATCTATATACTGCGGCAAAACAATTTCAATATTTCTGTGTTTTAATGATCATCGAACTTTAAATATTTCTACAACGAAGCCTAATTTTAATGGATGCAGAATGTAAACAAGTGATATGAGTTGTACAAGAATTTATAAATTTTGCACGCAAAATTCTTTAGCTCTGGAGTCTGGAATAAAAGTGATATGAATGAAATAGTCATTGCTTTTACATAGAAAGCCAGATGATTTATATATCGATGACGTCATTTGAATAAAATTTTCAAATATAATAAATTAATGTAGTACTGTGATAATTTAAAATGTATCAGCGCTGAATGTATCGCATTTCAGAGATGTTTAAATAAAATTGCATTTCCGTCGGAAAGTGTCATAATCAATGCTTTAAGCATGATTGATCTTTCTTGTTTTTTGTTGATGTGGCAAACAGGACGGATCGAATGACACCAAAACCAAAATTCTAGATATAGTAAGAGTGCTCGATAATTTTGATATATAACCCTCTCAGTCATTCAGTTACTTCAGTTCTCATTATACAGGGTGTATATAAACTATTTCGACAAAATAAGAGGGGTGATAGTACCTATCAAGACGAACAATATTTACAATGGAACCTAGGGTCGCATTCCTCTCTAAGTGTCAGAAAAGCTTTAAGTTAAAGTTGAACTTTCAACAGTGAAAATGAGGAGAATTAACATAATCATAAGTTGCACAATCCTATTTATTTACACCAGAGAAAAAATACTCAAAGTATATGCTCAAAGTGAAGGCCAAGGGTGCCGTTGCACAGGTCACACTGGCGAATAAACGACTGACACACCCTCTCGAAAGCACCTGGTATCGTGTTTATCCAGCCCGCTGCAACAACGATTCTCGTGACGAGATTTTCTACGGAGTCCACAGGCGCCTCGTACAACAATGATTTTATGTGCACCCAGAAAAAGAAGTCCAGTGGGTTGAGGTCCGGTGAGTCTGGAAGCCAAGCCACAGGTCCACTACGTCCAATCCATCGTCCGAGATATGTGGCATTCAAGAAGTGTCGGATGACTAGAAGTGACGGTGATGTTCTGGAGATATGATACTTCTCCGGCACGACAGCTATGTAGTCCGAAGTGGCGACTTATGATTGTTGGACACGTTTCGAAGTTGTTCTTTTCTGACACTCAGAGTGGAATGCGACCTTAGGTTCCATACTAAATATTGATGCGTACTATCACCCCTCTTATTTTGTCAAACCAGCTTATATACACCCTGTATATAGTATTCAAGTTAATTATTTGTAAACAAAAATTTCCTCGCAAGCAATTTATTTTTAATTAACGTTTTTATCTATAAGCCATTGGTAATAGAGTGCCTACATGTCATGTCGCTGTAATTTTTTTCTAATTACGTATTAAACTAAACACAAATCTGTTGCTAAACACATGTTTACTTACTTACAGTTTATTACATCTTTAAATATTTGAGAAAGTGGAAGAAAAATATTAGATGTTAGATTTTTTCGATTTGCAACAACATGAGTGTATCCCAACTTATATACACTCTGTATATAGTATTCAAGTTAATTATTTGTAAACAAAAATTTCCTCACAAGCAATTTATTTTTAATTAACGTTTTTATCTATAAGCCATTGGTAATAGAGTGCCTGCATGTCATGTCGCTGTAATTTTTTTTCTAATTACGTATTAAACTGAACACAAATCTGTTGCTAAATACATGTTTACTTACTTACAGTTTATTACATCTTTAAATATTTGAGAAAGTGGAAGAAAAATATTAGATGTTAGATTTTCTTCGATTTGCAACAACATGAGTGTATATTTTTGACATTTTTGTATTATAGAGAATATGTTTGGTGCAGCAAAATATGTTTCGCAATATATACTATACAGGGTCCGTAAAGCACCACAATAACTTTGGAATAAAAGGTTGGAATGAAACCACAGGAGGCAATAATTCCAGGCCCCATGACAGGAAGAAATTTGCTTGTAGATAGTAATGTTTCTTCAAATCCTGAATCTGTTCTGACCCTTGGACTGATTTTGGTATGATTCGGAAAAATATAATCGACCCTTTTTTGTGTCGAAAGCCCAGACCACCCGACTCGTCCGTAGACTTAGAGCAGCTGTTTGGATGGCCGGACCCCTTTTTTGTGTGTGAAAGGGCATTCAAAAATCATGTAAATCTGAAGTAAATGACTAAAATAGGTGAAATATATTAATTAAGTACTTGTTTTTATCTAAATTTTTATGGTAAAACGAATAAAACTTACCCTAAAAATTATTCATTCTCGAGATATATCAATTTCTTTGAATTTTGAAAGTGCTCTAAAGTGCTTTAATTTGCATTAAGGTGCATTAAAATTACAAATTGGGTATATTATTTAAAATGTACCCATGTTATTTTCTGCAATTAAACTCCATTTAATGCATCATGGATTGGAGCTTAAGAAAATGAATTTGAGTGTGTAGGGAAAGTTGTGTGCTGTTCACATCAAATTTTTTATTTCTGGTACTTAACTAGCATTTCATAATAATTAATTTTTCATATACGTAAGTAAATTTTATATCATGTTAATTATAATAATTCTTCGTATGAATGCATTATTACGTGTTTCTGAAAATGAAAATTATTACATTTTATACACTCGGCACACACACTCACTATCGAAATAAAAACACTAATAACACCAATTCCCCACTGCAGTTCCTACTGGAAAACAAAATCCAGCACTGTAAATCCCCATGCAGACTCTCTTCCCCTTTCGAGATTCTGCAACATCTTATATTACTATGTATAATAAGAAAAATAAACAGAAAATAATTTAATTATTACTTTCCTTATATACATAATGTATAAGGAAAGTATTGTGACGGGGTCGAAAATTCGAATTCGAGATTTCGACGGGAGAGCACGTTTCAAGCATCCCTGATCACGAATCAAACATTTTTGAGGTGATGTCTGCGTGTGCGTGTGTGTGTGTGTGAGTGAGTCTGTGGAGACGATATCTCACGAATGAATGGAGCTATTCAAATGAAATTTGGTACAAAAATCATATTTCATGAATACTGGAAGCCTATTGTTTTAAAACACAATCGAATGTTCAGAGCCCTCCTAAATTTTCGAGTGAAATTTTGAAAAAACCATCAAAAAATCGAAAACTTTAATAAAGCTCCGCAAATAGACCTTTCCTGTGTAATTTTTCCTTAGAAAACGATTGACATAAATTTTAGAACGCTAGTATGAACCGTTCTCGAGATATTGCACATTTTTCAAATAAATGTATCAAAAAGTCCCATAAACTAAAAAAAAACATTAACTGTTAAGAAACATGTTCACTTTTTATATGTAATATCATGCGATAAATTTGGTGACATCATTCTCGTGGATCTAACTTGTTCCATTCATGAAAAAAGGTACTTTGAGTAATACTTTTGTATTTGAACGCCAATAGTCATTTATCTGCTGTAAGAATAACTTATTTCTCCATCCATAAAACTTGGCGAGATTTTAGCGACAAATTTAGCGGAATCTCGCCAACTTTTAAATGTTGTCAAATGAACGAAAATCTCTCCAAATGGATAAAAATGACGCTAAATCAATGAAAATGACAACTAATTAAAAGTAAATCAATATCTTTGAAAAAATATAAGTACCTACTATAAGAGTAACATTTTTTTAACAGTAAAAGTAGTAAATTCATTGCATTATATAAGGAAAGTCATGTGTTTCCCACATCAGATTAATGTTTTTAATTAAAATTATAGCATTCTATGATTCTATAAGAAAAGTTATTGTCAATTACCATCTACATAAAATATTTTCCATCATTTTCTTAGAACAACTTTCAGATTATGCATGGGACTTTATACCTTCCTTTACAAAAAATAAACATGTTGCTATGAAAGATTTTCACTATTTAATTATTAACACCAATATTTAAGAGTTCTAACACTTTTCTATGACATGACGTGAAGTAAAAAAATGATGCAGTTACAAAAATGTGGAAAGTGAATTATAGAACTATCATCAATTTTCATCGAAGCTGTTCAACGTGGATAATAGGACCTACTTTAAATATAAAAATATAGCTAATTATCTCAGTAGCTTGAGGCAGAGTTCTCCGTTTAGTCAGTTAGAGATCAAGAACTCGATACCCCGCTGAGACAAGAATATTTTTGTCTATCTTGCCCAAGCAATTTAGCGTTTCACGTAAAATGCAATGAATCACTATGACGTGATTTTAGTTGGCGAAAAATTTGTGGATCTGCTTTGTAAAATAATATTTACATCTCAGACGTACATTTTCGTAACCACTTGATTCCTTATTACATGTTTTTATCTGAGTGATTCAGAAAATATTCAGGAAAGTGTGCCCTTTTAACTTCGCCATTAATTTGTGGTCAGTTTCTTTGTGCTTCAACCTATCAAGAGCTGTGATGAATAAATCAAGGTACAATGTTCAACTATGTGCAATTCTTTATGCAATTAGTATTAAATATTGTACATAAGATAATAAGAATATATAAATTATAACTAAAAATATCCATATAAGAATTTTGCTTAAACTGCTTGCTGTCTAAAATAATCGCAAAGTCAAATATTTTGTAAATAACAAATTGTTACTGCCATGTTTTCCTTTATTCTTGTTTTTTCTTCAATGGGTCGTTTTTATTTTTCCGCTCATATTCACTATTTTTATGTTCCGTTACTGGTTATTCATCTTTTCATGATATAATTGTATCTTTTGTTTTTGGCAGCCAGTTGTTTCCTTATTACAAGCAGGTGAGATATGCGAGTAATTTTCATCTCTCCTCACCTCAACTTTTTGGCACGTTCATGCGATCTCTAACTCTCGCAAACTCTAATCCCTAAACTTTTTAGTAAAATTTTTGATACACATTCTTAGCTGGTACTGATATACTTTGGAGGAAGGATGAGAAGTGACTAAGATTCTTACTTCTGAGTTAGACGCATTCATTTATCTGTCTGTCTGCCGATTTGGGGCGATGGTAACTTCTCATAAACCTAACCGATATTTTAAATTTTGGATAGTTGGTTTAAATTAATGCTTTACAGACTGATTTCGTTGTTGAATCTGATCGAATAAAATTTGCGCGTGCTACTCTCTTCTCAGTGACATCTTATATTTGTCAAAAACTCCCCTAAAACGCAATCGATTTTTTTTACAATTTAGATATGTGGTGAAGGTAAATGTTTTACAGGTCGAACTTTTTGCTGAGCATGTGACAAAAAAAGTGTGTTTTGCATCTTCCCCTTTGCTGATAAACATTACTATATATACATCGGCGTTATACATTGACATTTATTATTGATCGACATGTATTACTGATATGCATCGGCATGTATTACTGATATACATCGAATTTTTTGCTGAACGTGTAACAAAAAAGGTGTGTTTTGCATCTCCAACCCTCTTTGCTGATAAACATTACTATATATATATATCGACATTATACATTGACATTTATTACTGATATACATCGACATATATTACTGATATACATCGACATGTATTACTGATATGCATCGACATGTATTACTGATATACATCGACGGAAACGACTGAAACATAACTAAATTTTCTGCAATGTGAAAAACTTTGCTATCGCTGCTCTTTCTTTTAATTTAGACGAAAACTTCTTATTTGTGTGGATTGGCAAATAATTTTAATGTTTTCAGCTACTTTTATGAAATATTCTTTTTGTAATGGCAGCGTCTATCATTAATTGAGTATTATTCTATTCAAAGGAATTTGCTTTCTTTGCTATAGTGTCTGCTTTCATATTTATCCTGATAAAGGCAGTCCATACTTGCTAATCAATTGTGACAGTTAATCAACTGCTTATGTTATTAGTGATTATGTTTATGTTATTAGTGCTATTTACGAAGCACTTTTACTGTCAGATAAAAATATCCATATTTAGATTATCTACAACAAATACAATAATTTACAAATGTGACCGAATGCGATCACATGATACCATAAATTGAAGTGAGTTGATCTATAAATATTTAGTGAATTATAATCTTACGAAAGTTACCACATTTTAATAAGGATTACTAATAACTGACTATTAACGCTTTTTTTATATTGAACGACCTTTGAAACAGCAGCTTTATTTTCTTTTACTATCTATCAAAGTTTCTTCCAATTTATAGAACTTTTGAATATTTATCTCGACAGAACCTCCAAGTCATGAATTTAACTTATTATTTCCTCCATGAAAAAAAATATGTTACCCAAACTAACGAAGTTTTACCTATTTAACGATTTCGGGAGATAATACAGGATGGCTCTATGCTTTTACCGTCCTGTCATAATATAAAAGATATGAAGTTTGCAAGAAAAACAAGCATGGTGAGATAAATTGCAAGAGAAAGAGTATCATGAAATATTATAATTTGTTTTTCTTTCTAAACTATTGATCTTCGATAATAGAATTTTTGACAAAAAATATAAAATGATTTCTGGTAGCAGCAGAACACGTGGATAAAATGATAAAAGCTGTGATGAAAATAGAATTCAAACTTTTGCAGATAACAGCTACTTTAAACGTGCATGAGTTTGTAAAGAAATATGTTTCAGGGGAAGATATCGATCTCCGACAGGCCAGAAGACGTACTTACACATTGAACTTCTGAGATGATTATCTTTCTATCTATATTTGAATTGAACCTTAAACATAACTTTCTAATACTTTATTAAAGAAAACAGGTATAAAAAATTAGGTGACTATAATTGTGTCTGTTTTCCTCAGGTCAAAAATAATATATTCTTAACAAATGCTAACATATAACTTTCTTCAAGGAAGTATTAGAAAATGATACACTGACTAAAAGCAGTTTTAAAGAAATCAGGTATAAAAAAATCAGGTGGCTACAATTGTGTCGCTTTTCTTCAGGTCAGAAGCAATATATTCTTAACAAATGCTACGATATAACTTTCTTCAAGAAAGTATTAGAAAAAGTTTTTCGCACAGAATATATAATATAAAGAAATTTAAAATTTACAATTATTTTCAAATTCCTATAACATTTTAAATGGCATTGTTATTCGAAACATTTTATTTAAATATTTAATTTTATTCTCCTAAACACATGTATAAAAATCTCTGTTTTTCCTATACAGAATTATTTTCACAGGCAGATCTGAAGAAAAAACATCCTGGTCCCGTTTGTAAACAAATTTACAAAAACTAGTATTTAATTCAGGGACTATCCGGGAAATTGAACTTAACTTCACAAAATATTGAATTTTCATGAATTATGCGTCATTTTCATTAATTTAGTGTCATTTTATCAATTTTGCTACATTTTCGTTAATTTGACGGTATTTTAAATAGCCGCTAAATTTGTCGGAAAGGGGGACAGTTGGACTGGCAAACAAACGCTTTCGAGACATCATTACAATACTATCATCTTTAAAAACGCAATTTATTTCATTGATTTGTTGTCATTTTTATCAAGTTGAAAATATTTTTATCGATTTGGCGATATATTCGTTAATTTGGCGATACTTGATCAATTGGGCCACATTTTAAAATGTATCCAAATTTATCTTCAAAAAGTAAACAAATATATTTTTCAAAATTTTAACTACTGAAACGTAAACAAAGCTGTTTTGAATTCATTCTATAATAAAATATGTTATTTCCTAGTTTAAATTATCCATTTATTCTTTTTTTTAATTTTAAAGCAACCATGTACTTACAGATCGAAAAAGAGATGTAGCACCAAAAGGGCAAGGATGTTTAAACTGCTCCAAGTGAATAGTGTACGACCGATATTTTACGCTCATATATTTACTCGTTGAGAGGAAAGTTGAACAGTCCATTTCAACTGCTCAGAAGGAAAGAATATCATCCCAGTAGCTGGTTGAACTGATTCAACTTAATCTCTGGTTCGTATCACGATTGGGATATGAGTTTGTTACGAAGTATATCTTATAGTTTCTTGACAACAATTTGAAAAGACTCCAAAGCGGTAGTGCTGATAGAAATATGCTGGAGATTATATGTAAAAAGCCTACGTTTGTTTGATCAAAGTACAATAATTTAAAGCTTATGATTGACTTTGTGATGACAAATTTGTGATGTCACTAGAATGGTGAGTCTTCAGGTAAAAAGAGAGAGGATCTTTAACTGTCCTGGAGAGCTATAGCGTCATTCTATGAAAAATATTTGTGAGTTTACTGTTTGTAAGTTCGTTTCAGTAACTGAGCTATATGTGTAGCAATTTTTAGAATTCTATCTTTGTTATAACGAAGACGACCCTAAAATCCTCTATGAAAAAATGTAGTGGTTTTCAGTTTTTCCTCGATTTCCTGGATATTCTCTGTATCTGAGAAATATGTGTGGAAAACCCAGACCGTCCGACTCATCCAAAGGACTTGAGCAACTATTTGGACGGCCGGGAAGTGAGAATTTCAGTACTTTAGATCATCTGGAAGCTTCTGGGAATTTCTGGTCAAAATGCATACATATATACAATACTAGAAGCATACCCGTTCTTCGTATGGAGTATATAATATAAAGAAACTTATAATTCGCAATCATGTGCAAATTCTGTTAAAATATTAAATTTATTGCTCCTAAAGAGAAGTTTAAGAATATCTGTTCTCACAATGAAAAAGTATCTTCACGGGCAGATCTGAAGAATAAAACAACCTGGCCCCTTTTGTAAGCAAATTTACAAAAAAAAAGGAATTGAATCAATACATGCAAAATGAAAGCATTAAAATTGTATAGGACCCGTACTACTTATATACGCGAATATTAGAAGATATAACCTGTATTAGAACATTAGAAGATTACCCGTATTACAATATGAGTCACAAAAATATTTGCCAAAATAAAAGAGATGACGTGATAAATTGAAAATATCGATAATCCCCGTAATCTTTATACCGGAAGGTCGTAATTGATTCCAATATATGCCATTATATATCAAAACATATGCCAATATACTTGTTCAACTTATATTTTGGTAGATTAGAAGATATACCCGTGTATCTGTAGAAGATTAATCGTACAACGTACAATATATGAGTTTAAACAATTTTTGTCATAATAAAACAATAACATAATAACTTGAAAATATCAATAATCCCTGAATCAATATTCCCCGAAAATATCAATAATAATAACGTTGAAGAACGAAATTGATATTATCCAGTCAAAAATGCTATAAGAAAAATCAAATCGTTCTTATCTAAAATATATTTTTATATCCATTTGTTTATTATTCAAATCGAAAAAATAATAATTAAAATTAACTGACAGATTTAATTTAATTGCTTTTCTGAGCAACATGATATAAGATAGAATCTTCCTCATAAACTGCGAAATTAAATTACCATTTTGATTTCTTTATACTTTTCATTGTTCAGTAAAAGCTTGTAAAAAATAAACCATGGAGATAGATTTCCCATTTAAACCATCTTTCAAACAATTCATGTTTCCAGAAAGTGACTAATTAGCGCAAAAAAATTTCTCATCAAACTCAGAGAGACCGTTTTAATTCACTTTCAAACGATTATCAAGCTTTTCGTTTGGATAAACCACGGAGTTAGAGAGTAGAACTCCTAAGAAAAAGTTTCGTTTTTCATTAATTTCTCGACAGGTCCTGGTCTTAGATACTCGAAACTTGGGCTACATTTATGGGGACTATTTCCAGGCTATCCACAAAATTTCATCAAATTCGGTTCAGCCGTTCTCCCGTGATGACGGGACAAACAGAGAGACAGACAGACATATTCTCAATTTTATATATATATATATATATATATAAGGATATAAACAAGAAGAAAAAATAAGCGAGAACAGGAGTGACCATATGATTTGCATAGAATGGCAGAGGTGGATTGCGACACCCCTTTCCCGCTTAAAGCAGCTTTTACGACCCGGGCAACGCTCACGGCACCAATGTAACTCAATGGTCAATCTCCCACATGTGCAAAGACAGAAGCACCCGAACGGACACAAAAGCAAAGATGGAACCAAGCATGGAAGAGATACACCCTACAATCCAGCTTGAAAACACAACATTTTATAAGGGAAAGTCGCACATGCGCGATAAGACTTCATGATGATAGGATCGCAGATATGAAAATATATATGATTAAGAATACTCATTTAGAATCAAACAATGCACAATTTCTTTCTTTGAAAAAGGAATAGTAATAATGTTGTAAAAAATATCTAGGGTAATTTCTTTTTAATGCATCATTTATTATTTTATTACATTCATAAATGCAGTCTTTTTTAAAAGTACTGTAGTTTCTGTTTCTTCTGAAGTACCCGACAATAATATTTCTGAATATATTTTTAGTGAGGTTTGAATTCCAATCAATAATATTATTAATTTTGATATTGTATGAATTTCTCTTGTCGTGTATGGTTGTATAAATTCCATACTGTTGGTGTTTTCTTATTGACAAGTCCAGGAAGTCTGTCGATCCATCCTCATTGATCGGGTTTTCAATTAAGTCTAATTCCCTTGGGTAGAATGCAAAATCTATGTCAGGGGTGTTTGCATAACCCCCTAATATCACATCGTCAACATAACGGAAATAAGGTATTTCCGATAATATATGGGTTCCTCTTTCATATTTGGATAGATAAATATCCGCCAATATTGATGAGCATGCACCACCCATGGGTATGCCTTTGACCTGTTTGTAGTAATGCGTACCGTCATATAGTATGTTTTCATTCAATACTAACTCAATCAAATCCAAATATCTTCTGAGAGTTATATATGGTTTTAAATTATATTCCTCATGTAATTCTTTCAAGATCATTTGTAGGTTTGTTAAATCGATGTTATTAAACAGATCCCGGAAATCGTAGCTTCTGAAGTTCAAATCTTTATGGCAAAATTTCAGTCGGTCTATCAATTCCTGTCCGTTTTTTAACATTATGGAGTTTTGCTTCTTAATATCAGTTATAACATATTGGAGTAATTTCAGAAGTTTTTTATTTGCTTGTTCCAGGTACGATCCGCATCCCACTGTTACAGTGCGGAACTTGACTGGTTTTTTGTGTAACTTGGGAATAAGGATCAAGTATGGAAATTTTACTGATTTAATATCCATACCAATTCTTTTATACAGTGCTTTTATTCTATTAGTGATGATTGATTCGTTGCTAGGAATTAAGGTATACATGGCACTATCCTTATAGCATTGTGTTAAAGTATCGACATAGAATTTTTTACACGTGAATGCAAAATTCGATACGATTTTGTCGGTGTATGTCATTACGAATTCTTCATTAAAATGTTTGATTGAAGACGGAAATCGAGAACCCCCTGAATCCTTGTTTCTTCTCGGGTAGAATTGGCAAAAAGCACTGTAAAAGGCATATTTCCATGCGTTAAAAGTTTGTACAGGTATACTGTGTTTGACTGCCATCTTGTATATGAAGGTTTCCAGATCGTAATTAAATTCATTATAAATATTATTAAATTCTTGTATTCGGTACTTAGTACCAAGTTGTAATAAGTTTTTGAGTTTATTATCTTTTATAAAATCTAAGTTTCCAGTAATTATATGCTTGTGGTATGCTTGTGGTGTTCGGTTCAGCCGTTCTCCCGTGATGACGGGACAAACAGAGAGACAGACAGACATATTCTCAATTTTATATATATATATTAGAGGTATATAATAACCAATTCAAGTAATTACGAAATATTAAAATATCCAAAAGAGTTAAACCACGGCCATATTGCTGAAATGAGAAATGTACAGCACTGGCTAATTTTGAAGATTAATTAGACTAGACTCTTCTTCAAGTCTGAGCATCTAACTCTAATGAACCCAATCACATGCTTGTTTCCGAAATGACAAAAGCAAGTTACTATAAAGGCCAATGCACAGACATTAAACATTAAAAGAGGAAAAATTGAAAAAAAGAAAAAAAATTGGATATCAAGTATTACCATTATCCATGAGGCAGGAACCCATCGTACACGTGTGAGTGCGAGCAGCAGTATATATATATATATATAAATATATATATATATATATATATATATATATATATATATATATATATATAATTATATATATATATATATATATATATATATATATATATATAATTATTTCTTAATGGAGGCATTGCAGTCTACGGATGCACATTCTTGTTTGATTTGCGTCTTCCACTTTGACATTGTTCTGAATTATGACCACAGGTAATATATGGCTCCGGGAGTATTTCCTATGGTGTAAAAGTCGACTTATAACCAGGAACTAGGGGTCGCAATCCCTCTAGGCCTTTTATATATTCTCTGTTGGTCTTTTTCACTTTGTTCATGTATTCACGTTCTTGCTATTTTTGACTTGTTATTTTTTCTCGACATTAACAAGCTGCATTGCGCTATTATGTCTTGAATTTGATTTAGTACTATTTGTACATTGGTAATTACTGTTTTTTGACATTCTCATATACATATATGTATATATACATATATATATATATATATATATATATATATATATATATATATATATATATATATATATATATATATATATATAAATGTATTTGTATATATGTATTACATATATATGTATATACATATATATACAAATATACTACATATGCAAACATTTTTATTCGGTTTCTCAATTCGCTCTAACAATATAGTATCTACGATGAGACAGATAAAAACATCATCAAAAATATGTTATTTGTATTCAATGAATCAGAAAACGTGCACATAAATTTATCAAAAAAGTAAGTCACTTATTTTGACTCTCTTTTTCCTTTGCGATGAATTACAGAGATTTAACAAGAAAAGTTTAACTATTAATCGATTAGAAGGGATAAAGTTAGATGGCTGTATTATTATTCTTTGTCATGTCATATAACAAAATATATAGGAGTCAGAAGAAAAATCTGAAGATATAAACTAGAAGACATATTAAACTATTTCTCTTTTATTTTTTAACTTATCGAACATCGATAAAATATTTTTTTATTAAAATTTCAAAGATATTTTTACAAATAAGAAGATAAAATTTATTTTAAACGGGTAAAAGTGTGTGAAAAGGAAGTGGAATCTTTTATTTGATTTATTTCAAAGATTTTGCGGACGTGATGTAACATGTCCCGAAATATCACAATTTTAACCCCCCCCCCCAGAGCAATGTATTCATATTTAAACTCTATTACTGTTTCTGTAAATTAAAACTTAAAAAAGATTTAAGGAAATTAAATTAATAATTCCCATAAAGATAATTTAAAATAAAATCTGATATGGGCAACACATGACTTTCCTTATATAATCCAATGAATTTACTACTTTTACAGTTCAGAAAATGTTATTCTTATAGTAGATACATATATTCCTTCAAAGATATTGATTTCCTTCAATTAGTCGTAATTTTCATTGATTTAGCGTCATTTTTATCCATTTCGCGAGATTTTTGTTAATTTGGCAACAATTAAAAATGTCGCCAAGTTGGCGACATTCCATCAAATTCGTCGCTGAAATCTCGCCAAGCGTTACGGTCGGTGAAATAAGTTATTTCTTACAGCAGACTATTGGCGTCAAATACAAAAGTATTACTCAAAGTATCTTTTTTCATGAATGGAGCTAGCTAGATCCACGAGAATAATGTCACCAAATTTATCGAATGGTATTACATATGAAAGTGAACATGTTTCTCAATAGGATTTTTTTTTTATTTTAAATAACTTTTTGATACTTTTTTAGAAAAATGTGCAATACGAGAACGGTTCATGTTAGCGTTCTAAAATTTATGTCAATCGTTTTCTAATAAAAAATTACATAAGAAATGTCTATTTGCGTAACTTTATTGGCAGTTTTGATTTTTTGACGATTTTTTCAAAATTTCACTCGAAAATTTAGGAGGTTCTGAACATTCGATTGAGTATAAAAACAATAGGCTTTCAGTGTTTACAGATTGTGATTTTCGTACCAAATTTCGTTCGAATCGGTCCATTTGTTCGTCAGTTATCGTCTTCAAAGACTCACTGACACACACACACACACATTCAATAATTCATTATATTAAGTTCAATTGTACAAAATAACACCCATACTTATTTAAAATTACACTGAATTTGCAATTTTGTATCAACTTTCGTTCTCATTTGGTAACTGGACTTATTTTCAAAGATGGAGTATCAAAAATGCAAGAACACTCAAATCGAACGGCTACTTATGGAGAACGGCCATCGAGAACGGCTACTTATGGGGTTGGTCTTATTCTTTTCAGCGTTAAAAATGACGTATCAAACAAGCATTGAGCATACATATTATTTTATTTTAAAGTTTGACAATTTTTGTGGGTCATTTTTTACATTTTTTGACAATTTTTGTGGGTCAGCAGGTTACTTTAATCCGAATCCTACTAAAATCTAATCAACACTAGTACAACCCACAAGTAGCTTATCTACCAAACTTTGTAAAATTTGATCTATTAGTTTTTCAGCTAGAATGGATACAGACAATTTTTGGGAGTCATTTCGCAAAAAAGGCCGGGTTTTTTTTATCCCGAATCGTACCAAGAACTAATCAGCACCAGGGTCATACACAAGTAACTTACCAAATTTTGAGAAATTTGGTAAATTAGTTTTTGAGTTAGAGTGTATACATACATTGCACAGACAGACACACACACAGACGTCACGCTAAAAATAGATATTTCGTATTCTAGAGGTCCCAAAACATGTATATCTGTTGAAAACTCGAGTTGCGATTTTTGGTACGATTCCAATACTTTCCCTATACATTATCAGGTACCGCTGGAATGTAAAAATATCGATTATTAATAAAAATAATAAAAGAAAATGCACTGGCCTTTGAATTATATGATATTTTTGTGCATTTTTAGACAAAGGTATATCTTGATTTTTCGTTAGACAACTGTTGAGTAAAATATCTAAAATGGGATGTATTTTGCACCCCCGGCAACAAAAAGTATCATAATATATTCATAATTCATCGTATATAAAAAAAAAATCTGATGTGGGCAGCACATGATTTTCCTTGCAGACATATACCCACATTCTCATTATTTTAATTAAATTTAATTTGCTTTTAATTCGATTTTCTTTCTCATTTGGTAACTGGGCGTATTTTCAAAGGTGGCATAGAGAAAATACGAAAAAACAAAAATATCTCGAGAACGGCTAGTCCTAGTGTTATGGGGTTGATCTTATTATTTTCACCATTAAAAATTACGTATAAAACAAGAACTTCATGGATATATTTGAGCATACGTAGTTTTTGATTTTAGATTTTGACGATTTTTGCGGGCCAAAGCTTACAAAAAAAGGCAGGTTATTTTTTTCCGAATCGTACCAAAATCTAATTAGCACCAGGGTGGCCCACAAGTGACTTATCTATCAAATTCTGTGAAATTCGGTCCATTAGTTTTTCAGCTATTTGAGATAGAGCAATTTTTGAAGGCTATTTCGCAAGAAAAGGCAACTTCTTTTATCCCGAATCGTACCCAAAACTAATCAGCACCAGATTCGCCCCCAAGTGACTTACCTACCAAATTTTATGAAAATCAGCCAATTAGTTTTTTAGTTAGAGTGGATACAATATCTGCACAGACAGACACACAGACACACACACACACAGACGTCACGCTAAAAATGGTTTTATCGTATTCTATAAGTCCCGAAACGTGTAGATCCGTCGAAAACTCGAGTTGCGATTTTCAGTATGATTCCAATACTTTCCCTATACATTACCATGTATTGCAAGGAAAGTAAAAAGTACACTTTAAAAACATATACCTAGCTGTCCTGCAGAAAGCAATATGTAGCTGCTTGGTAAGGAACATAAATTTTTCTTGTACAGAGAGAATTTAATTTAGGAAACTTCCTTGAAGAAAGCTGGCATATGCCAGTTACGTGAATACAGTTATTTCGAAAACGTCAATGTTCTTTTGACTCCTTCATCAGGCCAAAAGAACAGTGTACGCCCCTTAGCAACCGCTAAGAACAAACTGCCTATTTTCTGTCATTTTCTTACAAGGAGTAGTTTTATTTATTGTGTGACAAAGAATTTAACAGAAAAACTGCTATATGTCAATATATTATACAGATACCTCCATGTTCCTCTACTACACAATGCATAGCTAAATGGATTTTTAGTTAAATAACTGCATAACTAAAATAAAAACGTTCTTGACAGCATTTGCATTTCAGGTTTTTCTTTCTAAAAAGAATAATTTTACTACTTTAAATATTGAAATTTTTTAGAAATGATATATTTCCACATTCTGGGTATATCACATCCTTTTTCTAAAGTAAAAAATCCAATATTGAGTTCCAATAGTTTAAAGAAAGAAAAGATAAAATTGAAAAAGTTTTTTGACCCAATTTATCACTTGTCTATTCTAGAAGATAGCAAGATGAAAGATTAGTGTGAATTGGGTCAGATTATGGTAATATATGATTTTCATGTTCAGAATATTGAAAAAATATTGAGATTTTATATTCTTTGTATATTTATTATTACAAAATTTTTTATTCCTGAAAAAAAAAAAAATATATATATATATATATATATATGTGTGTATGTGTATATATACATATATATATATACATATATATATATATATATATATATATATATAGTATATATATATAGTATATATATGTATATATATCTATATATATATTTATTTATATATATATATATATATATATATATATATATATATATATATATATATATATATATATATATACAAATTTCAAATTTTTAATCGAAAACTATGCATAAACTACGGTAAGTACAAAAAAATCCATCTCTAGCATATTTGTTACAAATAAGTAACTATAGGACAAGACTAAGGATAAAAATTGTAGATAACTTATCACTATAATGATATGCGGATGAGGGGAATATTAGTATACATAAATCACAATTAAATAGGTATATATATAAATGTATATAAAATGAAAAGGCAAACTCGGCAAAAATGAAAAATCTGATGTGGGCAGCACATGACTTTCCCTGCAGACTTACATTCACGTTCTCTTTATTTTAATTACATTTAATTCACTTTTAATTCAGTTTTCGTTCTCATTTGATAACTGGACTTCTTTTCAAAGGTGGCGTAGAGAAAATACGAAAAAACTAAAATATCACGAGAACGGCTAGTCCTAGTGTAATGGGGTTGGTCTTATTCTTTTCTTCATTAAACATTACGTATTAAACAGGCATTTCATACGTATTAAACAGGCGTATCAAACATACGTATTAAACATACGTATTAAACAGGCAATTTCTCGGCCGCAAGCTGGCAAAATAATTTGTCCTCACATTCCCGCGCAGGCGCACTGTGAGCGGCATTTCCATTAGTTAAAGTTAGTTACCACAAGCGAAAATTTGGGATTAGACTGACTGAAGCGCGTCGCTATTTTGGATGTTTAATGTAACTTATTGTATGGAACTTATGGAACTTATTCTATGGAAATTTCTGGAGATGGTAAATTGATCGAGAAAAGGAGTTTACTTTTTTGTTTGAAAATTTTTGCTAACGATCGTGCATCGGGTTAGAAAATTGATATTTTAAATGATGGAATTAAGAGCTTAGCATATGGTCATTATAAAATTTAAGTGATTGAATTATGGTGGATTGATGGATTTTTTAAATGGATATTTTAATTTATGGACATTTTAAATGATGGAACGATGGAATGAGGATGATGGAATTAAGATATTAGCATATGATCATTATAAAATTTAAATTAGCGCGGGAATTGCACTCGGTAGGCCATGGTTTGATTCCCGCCACTGCCAAAACTGCCTCCGTGTTCATGCGGAGTACGATCACCTTAAACATGTATGTCCGTAAGTCCTTCCGAGACGTTGGTGATAGGGAAAGGAGAGTACGGTCACTGTGGATGCCTCCCCCACTGGGTTCCGGTCTTAATTGGGTGGCACTTTTTGACCGTCCAAATATTTACCTTACATCTTTCTGGTAGGTCGCGCCAGCGAGTTTGCCACGGACTGAATTTTCAAGGGTAGAAAACAGGCTGGTCGTCGAAGGCGACTAGTACTTAAAATAATACTTGGATTCATAGCCAACAAGACAAATATACTTTAATATATCAACCAGAAAAGTTTTGGAATCATTAATTTTGGGAAATTTTATGCTCTGCTTCCGTTTATCACGGTTAACCAACTCTAAATACCAACAAAAGTCTTTAAAGGAAGTAGTAGTCCACAAGTGATAGCTTTCTTGGTTATGTGCAATAAAGTTATCATTTCTTCTATTTTAATTAAAATTTCCATCCAGCATTTAATTAATGTCTGGATGTCCTAAAATTTAAAATTGTACTATTATTTTCTGAAAATAATTGTTAATTTGCATTTTTTTAATCATATGAAATTTTAAATTCAAATAAATTGAAATATGAATATTATAAAAAATGCATGCATTGAAAATGGATTTCAAAACATAAACAATATTACATTATTTCAAATAATCTAATTTTATTATAATCAAGAAAATATTTCGCATACATGTCAAAAGTGAACTTTCCTTTAAATTCTTTTATAAATATATTTTTACAAAACCAAATATTATGTTACTTAAAGTATCTGAAAAAGACTCTTATGTTCTAAATATTTTGATACCACACATTTCCGTTACGTTACAAATCCGTGAAACTATTTTAGCCCTTTAAAAGCATATTTTGTGGGTTCAAATGGATAGAATTTAACTCTATCCCATCGAAAAACATATAATACTTTAAACAGGGCATAAAACAGTTCCCTTTTCTGAAAAACATTAAATGCAACTTTTTCAAAAACATTTCCTTTTTATGCAGCTTAAAAAAATATCTGATTCGAATAAATATATAGAGAAAGTAACATATATATGTTGCCAGAAACATGTTTTTCTTCTCGGAGCTTAAGGTACGTGTCAATAAGTGTATCTTACCAGCTGCTTTCTGAGTTGACTCTATTGCGACATATAAAAACTTTTTGGGATTTTCTCTTTAAACATTGTAGAGTTATATGTAAACCTCTATTCCATAGCTGTTTCTCTGCATATATGTATATGATAAAATGATATATTACCAAAAACATGTTTTTCTTCACGGAGATTATGTTACATGTCACTAAGTGTACCTATCTCATCAGCTGCTTTCTGCTTTTGCTCTATTGTAACATATAAAAATGGTTGGTATTTTCTCTTTAAACATTGTAGACTTATAGTAAACCTCTATTTCATAGCTATTTTTCTACATATACGTAAATGGTGAAAGGGGGAGCTTTCTGTGCATCCTGAAGTATATGGTGTTGTAACGTCGTAGCTGAGGAAATGCACTCAGCAAAGATAATTAAATCACTTTAAATAACTATTTACAAAGGTCTGCAAAATTTGAAATTTGAAAAAAAATGTCAAAGTATTGGTTTAGACTGAGTGCGGGATTGTGAGCATTTCAGAAATTCAATTAGCAGCTTCAGATACTGAATCTCGTCTACTATTTTAAAAAATCTGATGTAGGCAGCAGATGACTCAGATGATAATGCAATGAATTTACTACTTTTACAGTCACAAAATAATGTATAATATCCACGGTAGTGTGTTTTTACAGTTGAATTGCACATTTGACGAATTCACGGATGACAACATGCAAAACTATTTCAAAGCACCTAATTTACTTATATTTGGCACAACTCTAAATAAACAACTAACAATATTGATAGCATCCTCAATAAGCGATACAGTCCATATATTAAAATATTTTAATAATTAATTCAATTGGGTGTCATTTTCATTAATTTAGCGTCATTTTTGCAATTTTGACGATATTTCCGTCAACCTGGTCCGAAATATTGCCAATTTGACGATACTTTGCTAAATTATTCGCCAAGTTCGCCAAATGTATCACCAAGTGTTACAGACAAACGGAGAGAAGAGCATTTCTTATATAAGGTATGCCAGTGATATGATGGAAATTAGAATTTGCCAAACATTACTTTACATATAGCGCCATGTTTAACAATTTAACGATATTTTTGTCACTTTGGCAACATCTAAAATAGTCGCCAAACGCTACGTACGGACGGAGAAATGAGTTATTCTTATAGTCTACTCTTATGTTTTTTCAAATATTTTGAACTTTCATCAATTGGTCGTCATTTTCATGGATTTAGCACCATTTTATCAATTTAACGACAATTTCGTTAATTTGACAACATTTTAAAAAAGTCGCCAAATTGATGATATTCGGCTAAAATTTCGCCACACGTTACGGACGGAGAAATAAGTTATTCTTACAGCAAATAAATGACTATTGACGTTCAAATACAAAAGTATTACCCAAAGTATCATTTCTCATGAATGGAATGAGTTCCACGAGAATAGTGTCACCAAATTCATGGCATGATATTACATATGAAAAGTGAACATATATCACAATAGCTAATATTTTTTTTATTTTATGTGATTTTTTAATACATTTAAAAAATGTGCATTTATTTTAAAAATGTGCAATTCTTTGGGAACAGGTCATGCTAGCGTTCTAAAGTTTGGGTCAATAGTTGTCTAGGGAAAAATTACATAAGACATGACTATTTACGTAACTTTATTAACGGTTTGGATTTTTTGATGAGTTTTACCAAACTTTCACTCGAGAATTTAGCGGGGTTCTGAACATTCAATTGCCTTTAAACACAATAAGCTTCTAGTATTTACAGATTGTAATTTTTATACCGAATTTCATTCGAATCGCTGCATTCATTCCTGAGATATCGTGTCAACAAACTCACTGATACACACACACACACACACAGTCACTCACTCACTCACATACACACACTCACATACACACACACTCACTCACACACACACACACAAACAATCACACACAGAGACATCACCTCAAAAACGTTTGATTCGTATTCAGGAATGCTTGAAATGTGTTCTTCCGTTGAAAACTGACATTCGAATTTTCTATCCATTCAGAATACTTTCTTTATATGCTATACTATGTATATAAGAAAAGTAAAAAGGCCTACGCCGATCGGAAGTTAAAGCTTACAAGTTTTTAGATGAAGATCGAAAATTACTGAAAATTTCAATTTTAGCATATAGTCCATTGACTCTTAAAAATGAGAAATTTAAAAGAGAGGTCTCAAAATTCGCACTTGCTAGTTACACACAAATTTTGTTTAATGATATTAAGTGTATAGAAAATGGATACTTGGCATTTTGCCGTCTCTTAAATATTTGCAGCCAACTAAAATTGACCAGCCGATTATATATGGTACTTTCAATATGTGACATACGTTGCATGCAGTTCTCACAATCTTTATGCATGTGACTCTATCATTTGCCTAAATGTTGATAAGGCCCCTCTATATACAAGCAGACTCAACTGCCTGATTGCAGCCGATCTAGTCAGTTATCGTCTGATTAAGATATTTTAATGGTACGAGCAAGTTACATGGCTGATATTTGATACGAAATTCAGTTGTGAGGTAGGTGCTTTTGCTTTTAAAAAAATCTGATGTGGGCAACACATGACTTTCCTTATATAATGCAATGAAGTGACTACTTTTACAGTTTAAAAAAATGTTATTTTTATAGTAGATACTTATATTCTTTCCAACATATTGAATTTTCTTCAATTAGTCGTCATTTTCATTGATTTAGCGTCGTTTTTATCAATTTGGCAAGATTTTCGTTGATTTGGCAAAATTTAAAAATGTCGCCAAGTTGGCAACATTCCTTCAAATTGGTCGCCAAAATCTCGCCAAGAATTTTGAACAGAGAAATAAGTTATTCTTACAGCAGATAAATGACTATTGGCGTTCAAATACAAGAGTATTACTCAAAGTATATTTTCTCGTTAATAGAACCAGTTAGATCCACGAGAATAAAGTCACTCAATTTATCGCATGATATTACATATGAAAAGTAAACATGTTTCTCAACAGTTAATATTTTTTTTTAATTTATGGGATTTTTTTTTATAAATTTATTTGAAAAATGTGCAATATCTCGAGAACAGTTAATGCTAGCATTCTAAAGTTTCTGGCAATCGGTTTCTAAGGAAAAATTACATAAGAAATGTCCATTTGTATAACTTTAATAAAGATTTTGATTTTTTGATGATTTTTTCAAAATTTCACTTGAAAATTTATGGGGGTTCTGAACATTCGATTATGTTTTAAAACGATAGACTTCCAGTATTCATCGATTGTGATTTTTGTACCAAATTGTATTCGAATCGCTCTATTCGTTCGTGAGATATCGTCTCCACGGACTCACTGACACACACACACATACACATACTTTCACACACACATACTTTCACACACACACGCACACACACACACATACTCTCTCACACACACACACACACACACACACACACACACACACACACACACACACACACACATACTTTCACACACACACACACACACACACACACACACACACATACTTTCACACACACACACACATACTTTCACACACACACACACATACTTTCACACACATACACACACACACACGTACACACATACACACATACACATACTTTCACACACACACGCACACAAAGACATCACCTCAAAAATTTTCGATTCGTGATCAGGGATGCTTTAAACGTGATCTCCCGTCGAAAACGCGAATTCAAATTTTCGACCCCGTCACAATACTTTCCTTATACATTATATATATAAGGAAAGTAAAAATGTAATGAAAATCGTCTAGAATGTATTGATTTTCACGGGGTCTCGCGAAAAAGAGGAGAAAGTAATCCTCTTTCCGCCATGAAATTCTCTTGTCGCCATGTAATTCTCTTGTCGCCATCACTTCAACTGTTAGTCAAGGCGACCGCTGCTGCGCCAGCCTGTATATTTAGGTAACTTAATGTTGACCATTTTACAGTTATGTAAACATATGATTTAAAGTATTTAAAGAAAGCAAATACTTTTTTTTAATTTAAATAATCAAAAGTAAACAAAAACTTCTTCGAATTTGGGCTTTTGAAAAGAAAGCAGATATTTATAAATGTCAACTACAGAAAACAAAATATATATATTTTTAATTTAGATTATGGAAAAATATACAAAAGCTTTTAGATTTTAAATTACGGAGATCAAGAAAGTAGGTTTTCACAATATAAATTATAGAAAATTAAATAAATTATTCTACATTTAAATTATCAAAAAATAAATAAACAATGGAGTTTTGATATTTCAATTTCCTTTTCTGTTATAACACAGGTATTATTAAGTCCAAGTCCCCTGGACGAGCCGGACGGCCTGGAGCTTTCACAGGTATTATTAAGGGCGCGGTAGCCCATTGGTTAGCGCGCTGGAGTTGCACTCGGTAGGCCCGTGTTCGATTCCAGCCGCTGCCAAAACTGCCGCCGTGTTCACGCGGAGTACGATCACGTTAAACATGTGGGACCGTAAGTCCTTCCGAGAGATTGGTGGTAGGGGAAGGAGGGTACTTTCCCTGTGGATGCCTCCCCCACTGGGTTCCGGTCTAAATTGGGTGGCACTTCCCCGCCGTCCAAACGGTTGCCTTTCACCTTTTTGGTAGGTCGGACGGTCTGGGTCTCAACAACAACAACAGGTATTATTGTATCAAGTCTTTTGTTTTGCATTAAATTTATTTAAATATGTGTTTCTTTAAATTGGTGTTGTGACCCAAATTGCTGTAGTTTTTCATGTTCGCCAGCGGCAGTCAGCCGACTGCACAAGTACCATAAAATGACAATTAAATTAAATAAATGCTCAGGTTAGAAATAGAATATATATCTCGAAATTTACGTCTGGATAAAGTGCATAAAATAAAGTCATAAGATAATATTATGTATGATTTAGCCCAAGTCATGTTCAACGTCAAAGTCTGAACAAACTTGAACTCGTTGCATTTCTTTCAAAAAGTAACATTACGTAAATGTCTATTAAATGTTAATCAGGCATCGTTGGGATAGCCACTGGGTTGCACTCGGAAGACCCGAGTTCTATTCTCAGCTCTTCCCAACCTGTCCCCGTGTTCACGCGGAGTACGGGCAAGTTAAATATGTGGGTTCCTAAGTCCATCCGACAGGTTGGTGATAGGGAAATGAGAGTACAGCCCCTGTGATTGCTTCCACTGGGTTCCAGTTTAAATTCGGCAGCACTACTCCAGTCATCCAAACTGATAACTTAAGTCTTCTGGTAGGTCTGACGGTCTGGATCGAACAAAAACTGTTAATCAGATGTAATGATTCTCTCAATAGACAGTGGTAACAGAATTTTAAGTTTATAATTTATCTTCGTGAAGACATTAATATAACCCTGGTTTGCTAATTATTTCTTATATGTTTACTTTCTCTTATTTTTTATAATATTAGCATTAAAAATATTATTCACACTCAATAAAACATTGCATTCTTTAATTTTTATACCTCTGGGTTCCAGTTTAAATTGGGCAGCACTACTCCAGTCATCCAAACTGATAACTTAAGTCTTCTGGTAGGTCTGACGGTCTGGATCGAACAAAAACTGTTAATCAGATGTAATGATTCTCTCAATAGACAGTGGTAACAGAATTTTAAGTTTTTAATTTATCTCCGTGAAGACATTAATATAACCCTGGTTTGCTAATTATTTCTTATATGTTTACTTTCTCTTATTTTTTATAATATTAGCATTAAAAATATTATTCACACTCAATAAAACATTGCATTCTTTAATTTTTATACCTCTCAACTTGCTATATAGAAGTATCAACTTGTCGGATGGTAGAGCATTTGCTTAAGTTTATTTCGCTAATCTGGGAGATTTTAATAAGCTCAAAAAGCGCAGGAAACAATATCTACGCTTCAGGCATCCGTGAAAATTTTGACGATAGAATTTTAAAATAACAATTTAGATGGATAAATTTCATATTTGTTCGTAATCAGTTTATTAGAATAAATATTTCGTAATAAGTTTAATAGAATAAATTCTACTTTATTCTAATTAAAGATTTTTGAAAAAACATTCTTAAAAAAGTTTTGTAGAATATCGTTGAGAACATGGATTCCAGTTCAAACGGGGGAATTGTTTCTTGCTAATTTGATTCATTATCATTCATTATAATTGAGTTGATTCATTATACTGATTCATTTGTTTCACTATAATTTGATTTATTCATTATAAACTGTCATACTGTAAGTTGGAAACTCAACCTAAACACAAGCAGATGTTGATAGACAATCTGTAATAGGTCCACATAATTTTATAAGAAATAACACAGATATAACACAGTTTCATTTTTAAACTGTTCCATTATTGCATCACTCATTTGAAAGCATAATCATGCATAGAACTTTTGTTTCAGAGGAGAATCGAATCGCGAATTTCCTGCTGACTAGTTGACGCATTTTGTTACTAATATGGCTGCATTTCAATATTTGAAATACGCAAAATAAAAGCATTGTTATACATAGCATCTAAGCTTGAATAAAGGTATCTACCTGCTTCAAAGACAAGAGACTTTTTTATAAGAATAAATGAGACAAACCACCAGTATCAATAAAGACAGGAATGCCTGTGCTTGTGAGTCTTCATTTAACATTGTATGCTGAGTCCAAAATTTTTTTTATATATTGTAGATTTCAGTCAGACAGCAGTATGGACGAAATTATGTATATATGAAATGGTCTCAGCGTTTGCTTTCTTTAAATTTCATATCAGTGTGTAGCTTCTGTTCTGTACGAGTTTCAGATTTGTATATTTGTTATTCTTATTAACATCCTGTTAGAAGTAACTATAATGCCAAAACAGGAATCCCGGTCAGATTATGTTCATGCATTAATACCAGTAATGTTAGTAAATATCTGTACCAATCACATCATAATACCTTTCCTGTGCATATTATTATGCATATAGGGAAAGTGAAGATAATACCACAAGATCAAAAATCTCCCAAAGTAACCATAAAATTCCTAGCAAACTATCTGTAGTTATCAGAGTATTTAAGATGAGATGAATGAAGAAAAATTCTGCAACTTCTCAAGTGGGACATTCTAAACCTGCATCTTTAATATGCATCACTGCCCGTTATCACTTGTTAAAAACATTACTGAAAAGTTATTAGGGAAGTTTTAAATTACCCGTTGAAGAGCAAAATATAGAACATCTGAAAATTTATATTTCAATCAATATTGATTACTGATTTAACCGCATTTTTTCAAGAAAGGTTGTACCAATTTATTAGCTACACTTTCGCAGTTTAAACAATCAGGATTTACGGAGTTTCGAACAAAAGAAGCTTTGTGTAATATTAAAATTAACCACGAAGTTTTATCAAACATATGGAGCTATCACTACTGTATAATAACAAAGAAATTATGGTAAAAAGCAAAATAAAAAAAGGGACATTATCTTCGAAATTTTCAAACTTAATTTTTAATTTAAATATTCGTAAAATATTCAGCACACTTTTACTAATTAAGTCCTTAATTAAGTATATTAGTAAAGATATGGAAAACTTTTCCAGCAAATATTACTTTTAACATAAATTTCAAAGTAATTGATTAAATTTTGGCGATGATAAGATTGTACTATAATATTGGTTCTAGTAAGATTCTTTCAAAGCGCATTTTATTTAGTGTGGTAATGTATGGTTTTTCGAAAATAATGTTATTTTCAGATTTTGCAAAATGTTCAATTTGGCGCACAGGAATTTAGTATTACAGAGATTGATTGAATATTAACATGTAACACATTCGTTTAAATAATAACAATTTTTTTAAAACAGTAAAACTTACAATTTTAAATTGCAGAATTGGTAAATATATCAAAGGAAATAATTCCTGTTATGTGCTGAAAGTAATTTTTTTAACAACCTGGGATCCTACTCAGTAATATACTTATATATTTGTTCAAAACATTGATGGTTCGAGTATTACTATGATAACAACTTTATAGTATGTTTAAAAGCTTAAAATGCTGATTAAAAATACCCACCAGTTTCGAAGGTAAAATACATTCTTCTTCCTCAAGAATGCAAAATAGAACACCCGTGTCCTTAAAATTAAAACCGCACCTTTCAGTACATTGCTGCATCATATTACTTGGGAACGAATCATCGCCAAACGAAATCTCTACAGAATGAAAAGAAAATTACTCGGCAAACAAAAACTCTACAAAATGAAAAGAAAAATCTAGGAAGAGAGGGAAAAAAACCCAGTAGAAACATATATTCGTAAAGCATAAATATGTTAAAGCGTCATAATTTTATACAGTCGCTATTAATTTATAAAATTACGGATAAGAGAGGCTATTTTTGTCGTTATATGTGTGCAAGAGTTAAGTCGACCCGAAGCAATAGTTTTGAGTTTCGAATTCTTGAAATTACAGATTTTCCCCCTTGGATTCGAATTTGAAACGAATCGAATGACACTAAAACCGAAATTCTAGCTATATTGCAAGTGATGCATCATTTTCATGTACATTCCCTCTCTCACCTAATCACTCAGTTCTGTACATATTATATAGATTAACAGTATATTTAATCGTCGTCCGCGATATATAATATAATTATGTGCAAATTCCGATAGTGCTCTAAATGACATTGTTGTTCAAAACATTCTATTAATTATGTGTTTTAATTCTCTTGTAAGTAAGAATAAGAATCTCTGATATACAAAATTATCTTCACAGGCAAATCTGAAGAATAAAACATCCTGGTCCTGCATTTGAAACATTTTACAAAAACTATGGAAACAGATCAGTATATGTCGAAATGAAAGCGTTAAAATGGTATTAAAAGATGTACCCGTGCCACACTTATTCTGTTTCAACAATTGGCTAAGCACACTATATGAGTTTGAAAAATATTTGCCGAAATAAAACAGAAGACGAAATAAGTTGAAAATATTAACAATTCCAGCAATCTTTAAGCCATAATGTCGTAATTGATATAATCCAGTTTAAAATGCAATTTCGATAAAATGTATTTTTACAATCATTTATTTATTATTTAAATCGAAAAAGATTTAATAAAAATCGTCTGCTCTATAAACATAATAAATTTAAGCGCATTGTTAAGCAACATGCTATCATTTTCTTCAAATACATTGTTTGTTTTTAATACTTTACAGCAAAGTTGAAAAATGTTTATGACTTTTTAACACTTTACAACAAAGTTGAAAAGTGTTTATGACTTTGTTCATTCTGTCTGTCTGTCTGTCCATTAGCATGATAACTGCCGTAAAAATGACTTTATCAAAGCGACATTTTAGTATGTTATTCAGACTGTCTGTGGGACCTACGGGAGTACAAATGAGTAATATCACTCAATTAGTTTTGGATTGAACCCGGGTTGAAAAAATGAAATACATTGAACCCTATGGGACCTCATTTTTCAAACATTAAGTGAATTTAAAATTCACAAATTGCTGCGAAAGTTTTAGAAAATATTCAAATAATCCCATAAAATATATAAAAAAAATTTCAGCAAAATATATTCAGTAGTTTCTGTGGTGAGGTGGATTTTACACATAAATACAATAAATATTAAACACTTAAATACATTACCGATACTCACCAAATAGTTCCACCAGGCTCACGCGCGTTAAAGTATAATGGGGTCCGATTGGACCTAAGTACATTGCGTTTGCTAAAACAATTAATCACTCCCTTTTTTGTGGCCACTTAACAATTTATTTACAAAACACATGAAATCTCAATTCAAACATTAAATACAAAATACACAATTACAAATGAGTTCCCAATTTACCTAAGCTTGCCCTCAGGGTGCACAGTTTATTTTGCATTAATTTGCATATTTATTTTATTTATCATCCAAACTTGTAATTAATTATTTTTTTTGTTAAGAAAACAATATATATAAATATTCAATTTTGCAAATCTCCCATTTAGCATAACTTTGCCCTTACACTATTGGCTCACACAAATTCAGCTTAAACATTCATATACACATTTTAAATCAATATATAATTTTCATACCTTCATTACACACGAACTCCACTGAGTGCTGTAGCTGACCTCTGCACGTTGGAATGGGTGGCACGATTAATTGAAGTTTGGTTCATTTATTTGAATAGTTCATGGAAAACACTACCAGTCTGAGAAAACACGGTTGCGTATCATCAGGTGACGAAAACTTTTGCCAAGCATTATTTTGGAGATGGGCACACTGTCCACTTTCCTTCTCCTCCTCTTAATTTCGGTTTAGTCCCAGCGGTTCTTGAGTGAGCATGCATACAGGTTTCACCGAAGTTCAAGATCAGATATTTTGTAGAGATTGTCTGCTGCTTAGGAGCCCTGGATTGATGCTCCGCAAACACTCCTTACACGCAGTATTACAGTTACCACGGCTTAAATGCAGCTAAAGAAGCAAAGGTCCTACACCGCGCCGTTTTAGTGGTAGAGCTGTGTTGTACTGCAACCAAACACAAACAAATGGCGATGGGCATACTGTTCACTTTCCTTCTCCTCCTCATAATTTCGGCTTAGTCCCAGCGGCTCTTGAGTGAGCATGCGTACAGGTTTTACCTAAAGAGTGGAGATCAGATACTTTATTTGTAGAGATTGTCTGCTGCTTAGGAGCCCTGGATTGATGCTCCGCAAACACTCCTTACACGCAGTATTACAGTTACCACGGCTTAAATGCAGCTAAAGAAGCAAAGGTCCTACACCGCGCCGTTTTAGTGGTAGAGCTGTGTTGTACTGCAACCAAACACAAACAAATGGCGATGGGCATACTGTTCACTTTCCTTCTCCTCCTCATAATTTCGGCTTAGTCCCAGCGGCTCTTGAGTGAGCATGCGTACAGGTTTTACCTAAAGAGTGGAGATCAGATACTTTATTTGTAGAGATTGGCTGCTGCTTAGGAGCCCTGGATTGATGCTCCGCAAATATTCCGTGCACACAGTATTACAGTTACCACGGCTTAAATGCAGCTAAAGGAGCAAGGTCCTACACCGCGCCGTTTTGGTGGTAGAGCTGTGTGTACTGCAACCAATTAAAAACATGACGACATTCTTCCATTTTCTGGTCGCCACCGCCCGAAGAAACTGCGCCCTCGCGCTGAGTTAGGCTCGGCTCGTCTTGGCTACGAGTCGCCTTCTTTACCGGACTCACTACGTCAGCTCCTCGGCAAATGCATTGCCGCCCGAGATAGGGACCGCGGATGCCGGGTCAGAGATGCATCAAAATGCATTCCGGATCGGACTTCACAAAACCACAAGTGCCACGCACCTGGAGTGCTCTCTACTCGAGCTCAGAAAAGCAACTGACGATTTTTTACATTTCTAAAAACTTCAGAATTTTAAAACAAGGGGAACAACAAAATATAGGGAGGAAGTCCCCCACTTCAAATTCGCTGCTTCCCGAAACGCAATAAAAAAAGGCGGTCCAAAAATGCTTCACACCATTGGTTTTTGAAGCGACGCTCATTTTTTATGCGCTCCACTCAAACACAAGAACCAGAGGGCATTCTACAACCGGGTGGTCCAAGGACCGCAACCCCGACGCGAGCCACACCTGACAGGGCTATAAATTTTCAAAGATTTGTAACTCAACTTTGACATTTTGCTGCAATTAAATCTCTGAATATTTACAATCCATGTCAGTGCGCACACAACCCAACGGCGCCAAAAAATCCCAATTCCGTCTGTGCAAAGGCCTAGCTATCTACATAAAACAAAAACATAGTATACATTTCAATATATTTACACCATTCCCTTTTCCCAGGGTTATGTATAAAAAATATGTTATTATCATATCACAGTTTCTTAAATAAAAATTACATTATTAATTATACATTTAATATGAAGCGAACACATGACCATTATATGAAGAGATCACGTGACACACTTCAAAATAAAACATGGAATCCATCTTGTGTCAAAATCGTGATTTTTAAAGTTCTTTTTAATTCATATTCTGTGTTGTATTCGTCCTAAAACCGCTTTATTTTGGCCTAAATTCTGTGCATCTACATACTGAAACAACGCAATTACAATATATTTGAGTTTAAATGATCATTCGATTTTGTTTATTTCTACAACGAAGCCTACATTTCACTTATGGAAAATGCAAACATCAAATTATGTAGAGTGAGTTGTATAAGAATTGCTGCATTTCTTTAACGCAAAATTATTTAGCTCATGGAGTCTGCAATATAGCTCATATGAATGAAATTTTCATTGATTTTACACAGAGAAGGACGATTTTTTTATGGAGCTTTAAGCCTAGAGTTTAATTACCTCCATGGTCTTAAGTTTTTAAATAAAATAAATTATTGTAGTATTGTGATGAATGAAATGAATGGAAAAATGTTTATGGATGAAATGCTGCTTTTATAGAGAGAGCCAGGCGTGTTATATTTCGATGATGTCATTTGAATAAATTTCAGTTGTTTTCGATGAAGTTTTCAAATATAATAAATTATTATAGTATTAGGATAATTTTAAAAATATTACCGAGGAATGCATCGCATTTTAGAGATGTTTAAACCAGGCAATTTATATTTCAATTCCGTAATTTGATTGAAGCTCATTTTTTCGATGAAGTTTTAAGTTGTCAAATATAATAAATTAATGTAGTATTGTGGTAATTTTTAAAATATTACCGAGAAATGTATCGCATTTTAGAGATGTTTAAATAAAATTATATTGAAGTTGGAAAGTGTTTCATAATTGAAAAGTGTGCATGGTTGATCTTTCTTGTTCATTAATTTTTCGACAAAGTCTGTTCTTAGAAACTCGAACTATATTTTAAGTAGGACTGTTCCACAAAATTTCATGATATTCGAGTTTGCTGTTCTTGCGTGATGAAGAGGAAAAGGCTTCAATGTTACAAAACAGGCTTCAATTTTATTTCTATAGATAACTGTAACTCATTCAGAACTCAAGTTATAAGTGATAATATGATTATGAGTGTGAGTTGAACGATGTAATTTTCTCATTTTTAACAATTACTCATTTTACTCATTTTTTTTACTTATTTTATTCATTTTACTCAATGAAAGACAGGCTTCAATGTTATTTCCATAGATAATTCTAACTCATTCAGAACTCAAGTTATAAGTGATAATATGATTATGAGTGTGAGTTGAACGATGTAATTTTCTCATTTTTAACAATTACTCATTTTACTCATTTTTTTTACTTATTTTATTCATTTTACTCAATGAAAGACAGGCTTCAATGTTATTTCCATAGATAATTCTAACTCATTCAGAACTCAAGTTATAAGTGATAATATGATTATGAGTGTGAGTTGAACGATGTAATTTTCTCATTTTTAACAATTACTCATTTTACTCATTTTTTTTACTTATTTTATTCATTTTACTCAATGAAAGACAGGCTTCAATGTTATTTCCATAGATAATTCTAACTCATTCAGAACTCAAGTTATAAGTGATAATATGATTATGAGTGTGAGTTGAACGATGTATTTTACTCATTTTTAAGTGTATCTACTGAAATAAAAAATCGGCCTAAAATTTTAAAATTCAGGCTTTTTACTAACACTATAGGAATATATTATCATATAGTATTTCCATGTAATATTATCATATGGTATCATATAGTATATTATCATATATCATATAGTAGCTACAAAATTTTATGGTATTTGAAGAGGCCATGTTTCTAAATTTAAAATAAAATATTTTAAAAAACTTTTTTGGGTTACACGGTTTTAATTACATGTACTGAAAAGTAGAAACTCATTTTATATATTAGATATGTGTACAAAATAAAACCATAGGAATCCCATGAAATAATTATGTTTGGACGTTTTACATAATTTTAAGGAACAATAAAAGTGGCAACGTAGAGATAATATATATATGAATGATTACATTCAATTCATTGGAAATTTTATACGACATCTTTAATTTAACAATCTGTCATTCTTATATAAGTCATTTCTATGTTATCGCTTCCATTGTTCCGTAAAATTCTGTTAATGCCCAAATACAATTATTTTCTGGGCGCCTCAAGGTATTATATTGACTCGTATATGACAAAGAAAATGGCGCCAAATTGATGATTTTATAAGTAATATACTATTTTAATACCATGACGGATATTGCTTAGCAAATGTTAGCAATATTTTTAATTGTCAAGCTACATTTGCGCGAAATATAAGTCAATTTGATGCCTCAAAGTTATATTGCATGTTGTCATTCAGAAAATCGTTATACCGGGTGGTCAGAATTAAAACCCTCCTACTCTGAGCTCTCTATAGGTCGAACTACTCAGTGTAAAGGTTCCAAAATTGTTGAACATACTATTCAAGACATGGGGAAAGGAATTACGCGAAAAAAAATAGTTCCAGAAACACCGATAGATCGCGCTGTACAACAGAAAATATGCTGAAAAGACACAAAATACACATTTGTAACACATTTTATTCGAACGTACCAAACATTCATATCACATGGACCTTATCGATGCAGGGAATGCTGCTCAATATGGTTCCCTTCTTCAAGATGTAAAATCTGCAGTCTGTGGACAGCTTGTTCAACTGCGGATCGTAATTGGTCGATTAAGATGCTTCTCACATGCAGAGTGATACTGTCTTTCAAATCTGCCAAGGTTACCAGACGTCCTCGATAAACAAGACTTTTTAAGTATCCCCACAGCCAAAAATCACAGGGATTAAGATCTGGAGAACGAGATGGCCAGGTTGTCGGAAACGCACGACTAATTACTCTGCCATTAGTAAAATGTTGCCGAAGAAACTGCTGTACACAGAGTCCAATGTGGGGAGGCGCTCCATCTTGCATAAAGGTAATTGAATCAAGACATTGGTGCTGTTGCAGTTGGGGTACAACAAAATTTTCGAGCATGTTTTTATACCTCCTGGCCGTCATGGTGCATGTCACAGGGCCATTGGGAGTAGCCTCTTCGAAAAAGAAAGGTCCAAGAATGAATGTGGCAGTGAATCCACACTAGACTGTAAGTTTCGGTGAGAGAAGTGGAATCTCTGGAAGGTACGAGGATTTTCCGTGTCCCAAATGCGACAGTTATGGGTGTTGACTGTTTCACTTAGATGGAAATGCACTTCATTGCTCCATAGAATCTGCTATGGCTACGATGCATCCACTTTAACTCTAGTCAAAAATGTCAATACATAGGTCAGTCGCTTATTTTTGTCGATGGTCAGCAAGTGGTGATTGTGACTAATTTTGTACGGGAAAAATGCACTATGTTTCTCAGTACGTTGCGCACTGTTCTGAAGGGAACACCCAAGTGTCGTGACACTCCACGTGCGCTACTACAGCCTATAACGTTATCCATTGATTGTTCAACAATAGCGGTGGCAACATCGTCAACGACATCTGAACAAGTCGATTTGCGTCCTCGACCCGGCTGAACTCCAAGATGTCCAGTTTTCTTGAATCGAGTGATCATTCTCCTGAGAGCTTGTGGAAGTAATGGTACTTTGCGCAAATTCTTATGTCGACGAAACTCTCGAATTGCAGCTGCAGCATGCCCTTTGTTTTCATAAAACAGCTTCACAAGCAAAGCGCGTTCTGGCAGTGTGACAGCCATTGCTGATAAGAAAGAAATTTTCCCAGTTTTATCTCCTTTTATGCCCACAATATAGTAGCTGCAAACCAAGGGTTTATGCAAATTTTTGTGCTTACAGTGCGAAATTGCACTTACAATGGCAGTTTAAGTTTCTTCACTTTTTTATCTTCTTTTTCTCTTATCAGCAAAAGAAATTAAAAAGGAAAAATTCCATATCGCATGTGTTTTTTTTTGTGATTATTTCGTGTCTTTTCAGCATATTTTCTGTTGTACAGTGCCACCTATCGGTGTTTCTGGAACTAATTTTTTTTCGCGTAATCCCTTTCCCCATGTCTTGAGTAGTAGGTTCAACAATTTTGGAGCCTTTACACTGAGTAGTTCGATGTATACAGAGTTCAGAGTAGGGGTGTTTTAATTCTGACCACCCGGTATGTCAGTGTACTTTCCAGTGTAAAAATATTACGCAGTGGATCTTGTCCATCATTATTTAGCATTGACAGAAGTTAAGCACTTGCATTAGGTAGGTAAAGTCGTGCTGCCCATATCAGATTTTTCCTTTATAAAACCGTTCACTCGTTGCTCATGGCTTTGATATAGCTAATTAATAAAATAAGGATCACAAACTCAATATTGAATTTTAACATCAATTTGAAATTCAGTAGTGAAAGTCTGTTAATCACACACGCAGTGAGAAAACTTTCCACAAATCCTAGTTTAACTGAGATTAATAATTGGATATTGATCTCTATCTACATTTTCTGCAGCTTTAGCTAAATGCTAGAACAGCCTGAGAGTGAGAATGAGTTATACTTTAATTTTGCAGAGTCAGCTGCTTAACGCTGACTAAGTGTAATAGTTTAATTGCAGTAGTCGGCTAACTCTACTGTCATTTATAAAGTACTCAGTGAAATAAGTGCTTTGAGCTGTGTTCATTTGTTAGGAGCAAGGTTAGAGTTTAGTTCATTCGAAAGAATAAAAGGAAGCATTTTGAAATAAATATATTAAATATTTATCTAAATATATGTGTTTTCAAATGTCAGACATTTTTATATATCACATATAATTCGTTTATAAGCGGCCGAGAAATGCGAATTATTTTGTCCCAGTGTAACAAAAGAAGAGGCAGACTAATACAGCTCAAAGTGGATTCCACATCACATCGGTCTTCTATGCCTGCTAAGAGAACACATGTCATATTCAGTATTCAAATCCGGCAGTTGTAGCTCCAAATGTCAGAGCTCTGATGGCTCAGCCGCACATATATAGCTTACAACATATGTTTCAAATTAGAAATTTACGTATGAAAAATGTTAAACTGATTTCAAAATTTTAAATGTCTGTACACCTTTATGAACCTATAGCTAGATCGAAATAGATTCCAGACCACTTCAGACTTCCATACTTGCTCAGGGTACCTCCGTTGAGCTCGGTATTCAAATCCAGCACATATAGCTCGAAATGTTAAATTGTTGATCGCTTACTACACATGTATAAACAAGTTAGAAACTTACGAAAAAATGTCGAATTGATTTCAATATTTTGAATGTTCTTATATCCTTACAAACGTTACAGCTTAAACTGAATTCCAAACCACTTCGGACTTCTATGCCTGCTTAGGGTACTTCCGTTGAACTCTGTATTTAAATACAGCATCCATAGTTCCGAATGTTAGAGCACTGATTGCTTACTACATATGTATAATCAAATTAGAAACTTATGAAAAAATATCAAACTGATTTCAAAATTTTGAATGTCTGTACACCTTTATGAACCTATAGCTCTAAATGGATTCCAGACCACGGCAGACTTCCATACCTTCTCAGGGTACCTCCCGTTTAACTCGGTATTCCAATTCAGCACATATAGCTTGAAATGTTAAATCACGGATTGCTTACTACATATGTATAAACAAGTTAGAAATTTATGAAAAAAAGTCAAATTGATTCCAATATTTTGAATGTTCTTACACCCGTACGCGCATATAGCTTAAACTGGATTCCAAACCACTTGGGACTTCATACCTGCTCAGGACTCGGCATTCAAATCCGGAACTTATAGCTCCAAATGTCAGAGAGCTGATTGCTCGGCCACACAGATGGCTTGCAACATATGTGCAATCAAATTAGAAACTTGTGAAAAAATGAAAAATTTATTTCAAAAATTTGAATGATCTTACACCTTTATGAACCTACGGATTAAACTGGATTTCAAACCACTTCTGACTGTTATGCCTGCTTAGAGTACTTCCGTTAAACTTGGTATCCAAATACAGCATCTACAGGGTGTCCCAAAAAGATTGAAAGGTGCTTTAATTCTTTACCTGTTGGAGATAAGTGGGTAATGTAAATTGCAAAAATGCTGAAAGTAAGGTAGGAAATAAGTCTACGTTAATGAAATATTCCTCCCATTAATTTTCAAAAAGTTACGCTTTTTAAATTTTTATACAGTCCCCTTAGACAAATTTGGTCAATCAGAAATTTTTTATTTTTAATGCAACGAGATCATTAAAAAATCCGCATATCTGTATCTTTAAAATCAACTGAATTATGATAAAGGAAAAAATCTGATTTATGCCACTTTTCCGTACCATGTGAAAGCTGTTTCATCAATGTAAATAGGGATTATAAGCAAATTGAAGATGAAAATTATTTAAATCAATTATACGTTATTATGTGTCAAATTTTTTTATCAAAAATGCATCTAAAGCATTACACAGACAGAGATCATATAAAGCAGTAGTACTCGCTACTCGGTTAGGTATCATATGTATTATCATCCAGTTTTATCTTTTTTGTGATATATCACAAATTTACATTTCTAATTTGATATATGGTCCCCATTCACAATGTTCAATTTTCAATTTAATATAATTCGCTCAATCTTAAAGATACAGATATGCGGTTTTTTTAATGATCCTGTTGCATTAAAAAAAATTTTTTTTGATTGACCAAATTTGTCTAAGGGGTTCGTATAAAAATTTAAAAAGTGTAACTTTTTGAAAATTAATGGGAGGACTATTTCATTAACGTAATCTTATTTCTTACCTTACTTTCAACAGTTTTGCAATTTACATTGCCCACTTATTTCTAACATGTGAAGAATTAAAGAGAGTTTCAATCTTTTTGGGACACCCTGTTGAAGTGTTGAAGACCCAGACCGTCCGACTCGTCCAGAGGACTTAGAGTAACAGGTTGGACGGCCGGGCTTGGGACACCCTGTATAGTTCCGAATGATAGAGCACTGATTGCTTACTACATATGTATAATCAAATTAGAAACTCATAAAAATATCAAATTGATTTCAATATTTTGAATGTTCACATTGTAAAGTATTTTTCACACTGTTTTCTTGTGAGGTTTCAGGTTAGATTATAAGTGATCCCAAGGCATTAAAAGTGCAGTTAAGAAATAAATAGGTTAAATATTTAATAAATACTATTATAACATTGTATAAACATTTTTTCAATAACATAAATTATTACATTTTATATCAGATAACATGACAAATACTCAAAATTTATCTCTTAATTACATATTTAAATCCCTGTGTTGTAAGAAATATTTTACATCACTTAAGTCAACTTTTCCTTCCTTAAAGCAAAAATTGCAAATAAAAATATGACGAATCGATTGCTTTCCAACATTTAAATAGAAACTAGTTTAATTGCAGGAACTCACAATGTGTTTGAAATCATCAGAATAATTCCCTTTTAACAAAGTATTGGCATTTACTTTCATTTCATCAGCTATTGTTGGAAATATTTCGATTTATATTCACTGTTTAAAACTGTCAGTTGTAAATGTTTATAAATGGGATAATCCAGCAACTTTAATATTAAATTAGCTTAGTGAAAACTGTTGCATATGTATATCCATTATTTCTATATCCATTGTTAAATATTTCATTTCTATATCCATTTTTATAACCAAATTTTAACCAAATGTAAAAAGAAGTCATAAAAGCTATTTTTATATAATATACATCTACCAGTATTATTAAGTTATATCATATATCTTACAATTCTTTATCTTTTCCTCAAACAAGTGCACATTCGTCTTTAATCCCTTGATCTACAAACACATCTCGGATACGTCGCATGCAAGGTACTTTAAACATACATCGCATGTTTCATGAGTCATTGTAGACATTGACTTCTGTGGGAGGCACGCAGGTTTAAATTTTGTCATGTGCAAATCTTACAGAAATGTAGGGGTGTGATTTATATCCTGAATCTTACAGAAATATATTGGGCATGGTTTATATCTAAAAACTACATTTAATGTCTTGTCATGAGCAAATCTTAGAAAAATGTAGGGAGGCCAGTTTAAATCCTGAATCTTACAGAAATGTATGGGGTGTGGTTTATATCATGAAATTACACTTAATGTTTCTTAATTCGTATGCCAAAGAGTTAATTAATAGAAATAAAGGTAAATAAATGATCAGTACTTACTCACAGCAAACAAGTTAAGAGGTGTTCCTGAAATCAGAAAGCTTACTGCCAGACAAAGAACTGAAAGCTTACTGCCAGTCGGATGACATATGTGGGTCTCAAGTTTACCACTGAATCTAGTCTTTTAATTTGAAACAAGAAAGTTTGCTACCATTTCAGATACTAGCAAACGTTGACTAAATGCTCCATCAGCAGGCTTTGACGGCAACCCATCAATCTTCAGGATAAAAAGACATCCAAGCAATCATAAGCAAATAATACAACATTCTTTTAATTCTTTAGTGTAACACAATATTTGTATTACATGTTTCCACCCCAATTACAAATGCCAACCAAAATAATGACCTATTTAAATGCTGCAGAGGGAGCCAATCACAACAAATGCATATATAAACAGTGGTCATCCCCGTCTGCAGCAACAGCGAATGGTAGATGTGGTAGGGAATAAATGGGGGAAAGAAAAAGCGCCCCAATGCCGTATTAAAAAAAAACTTCAGTCGACTTAAAACTTTCGAACGAGTCAGCATCATGTTTTTGGTTTTGTGAAAAGTGTCTGTAGAATGTGAGCAATAGAATGGTAGCGTGTGCAAGTATGAGATGTGCAACGGTTTTCCTACATCATTGAGATGGCACGAACATGCACGTAACACAAAGAGTAAAGGTAACCAACTTTCAATTGTCACTATTAGCACGGAAGGCACACCTTTAACGATTATTAAAATAATTAACTACTAGTTCGTATGAGTAGATCATATGAACGAGTTCGTAAATATTGAACTATAAGAACTATTCTTTATCGATTGTTTAAAGGAAACTGTTTTTAAGAAATTTAAGTCAAAGTTATTATGTGTGTAAATATATATATTAATGTAATATTGTCAGTATTATGTGTCTTTTAATAATTGATTTAATTATAGTATAATTACTCAAGATTACAATGGATATCTATTAAGTAAAATATTAAAATAAATTGAGCAATTAAGCATGTGTATTTCTTTATGTTTTGTGTGTTCGTATCTCGAGCTTGAGAACCGGGAGCTTACATGCTCCACCCTTAGTGGCGGCATCATAGGTAAGTCCTATACTGGTAAATTTTGATAAGGACAATTTTACCTTATGACATTTAGCATTAATACTTCAACATACTTTATCATAAGCAATAATGCAACATTTTTGGCGGCAATATTTTCTTTAATATATGAAGTTATCCTTGAAACTAAATATAACTTGAATATAAATATAACTTGAAAGTAAAACTTGATATATTTTCTTAAATATATAAAGTTTTATATCAAGTTAGATTTGCAGGAAATATAAGTTCTTCTAAATAGCTTTACATGCTGACATTCAAGAAAACCACTAAATGTTAGTGTTCTTTTTTAACGTTTAAAACATTGTACCGTGATCTTGTGCATCATTATTGCGGTTGCTCAGCATAAGCTTTTATCGTGAAGATGATGCTATTTCCTGCCGCCGCAAATTTTAAACTATTAATCAACTGTTTATGCTATTAATAGCGACGCATTTTAGTTTCAGATTATTTCAGATATCAGTTTGAGACATCAGTGGATGACATCAATGCATGCATTTTAGCATTACAATTCTTTTAACAACTTGCTATTATAATAAAACACGAATCAGATACCGCCTCAGTGAGTTAAATTCAAATATGCAAAAGGTATTTACATATTTTAGACTTTTTTTTATCAAATGGCCAGGCACTTGACTTTCATCATTCGCCTATACATCGGCCAGAAACGTGAGCCATTCAGCCGTCCTGGGACGTTGCCCCAGGTGTACCACAGGGGGCTTAACACACTGCGTCCAACAACACCGCATTAATGCCTTACGTGGGACTCAAACCCACAAAGCGGCGGCCGAACGATCGCTTGGAAACGCTCGCCTTGACCGTTCGACCACCGCGTCGGTTATATTTTAGAAATTACTCTGCGATAAGGTGGCTCCAGACGCAGACACAAGGGCGCCATCTTTATATGCGCCACAATTATTAAAGAAATTCACATGCGTTTACCATTTCATATACCTCGAATATTTTTAGCATTTCATCTAATTCAAATACAACTCAAATTACTGTCAACACTGCTTAATTTATAAATTTTATATTTTATGTAGTGAATACAATCTTTTGTTCAATTCGATGCTTATTAAGTTTGGTTTAAAAAGTTTAGTTTTAAGTTTGCTTATTAAGTTTAGTTAATTCTTAAATAATGAAATTCTTGTAACATTATGATGAAAACAACTTTCCACTTACGCAAAGTTTCTGGAACAGCCAAAAGAACTTTCGCCTTAACCAATTATTGGTATTTGCTTCCATTTCTGAAGAAACATTTTGCAATGAATTGTTGTCGTTAGAAAGTTTTCAATTTCCATGGTACACTTGCAGATTTCAGTTGTTAACGGAATTAAGCTGTCATCGGAAATTAGTGAAGCTTTACTTTGATGACAGTTTGTAATAGTTTTCCAAATAAATGTTCTAAAAGAAAAATATAAATAAATAAAATGCATGCATAATCTTTCAAAAGTTTTAAACTAATTTACCTTAATGCTTAACTGAGATGATACTAAAATTACTCTTGAATGACAACGAAACATTCGACTGGCCAGTCGACTCACCGAATAATTAATTTAAATGAAATAAATGCATTTCTCTGCATATTTCAAAACTACAACTTACATTATCATGCTGCGGATTCTGTACGGCCTCTTAAATTATTAATTTCCCTACATTCAGTGTACAATGTATAGGGAAAGTATTGTGACGGGGTCGAAAATTCGAATTCAAATTTTCGACAGAAGAGCACGTATCAAGCATTCCTGATTTCCAATTGAACAGTTTTGAGGAGATATCTGTGTTTGTATATATGCCAGTATGTGCATGTTATTATTGTGTGTATGTATGCATGTATGTATTTTAGTGCGTATGTATGTATGCATGTATGTTAGTGCGTATGTATGTATGTTAGTGGGTATGTATGTATGTATGTAAGTGTGTGCGTCTATGAGTTTCTGAAAGAAATATCTCAAGAACTTATGGGGCATCTGAAAAAAATTGGTGCGATTATTACATTCAGTGATTACTAGAATTCAATTGATTTGAAACGTAATTGAACGTTGAGGAGAATTCCTAATTGTTGAATGAATTTTTGAAAAAATCTCGACATTCAATAATGTTAAATAAATAATCATTTTGTATGTAATTCTTTCTTAGTAAACGGATAACACAAATTGTAAAACGCAAGTTTGAGCCGTCCTTGAGATATTGCACTTTAAACAAATATATAAAATATTATATGAAACTGGAAAGTAGTAAGTGTCGTCAGATATGTCATACTTGGTGAAAGAGTTTGATAACCTTGGCGACAAATATAGAGATATAGCCAACTTGGTGGCTTGTTGAAAATGGTGTTAAATTGACGAAAATGTCGCTAAATTGGATAAAATGACGTTAAAGTCAAGACCATTACATAAAATTGAAAAATACATAATTAATATCTATTAAATAAATGGACTACAGTGCTTGGCAGATACTGGGAATATTTTCAAGTCAGATTTGAATGAAATATAAATTAATTGACTACTTCGAAATAGTTTTCATGCTGTTATTTCAGAAAAATGCTAAATGTTAGTGTTCTTTTAACGTTTAAAGCATTATACCGTGATCTTCTATATTAGTATTTCTAATTATAAAAAGTAAAGTTATTGAAGTTAGTAGCGAAAGTCATATGCTACCCACATCAGATTTTTTAACTTACTTTCCCTAGACTTAGAATATGTAAACTTAGTATGTGCACTTAGAATATATAAAGAAAATGTATTGTCATGGCCGTGAAAAATCCGATTATTTTGTTTTGTCGCATTTACACGTTTTGATGCAATTGCACATTTAGATGCATTGACACTTTTTGGTGCAGTTGCACAATTTGATACATTTCCACGTTTAAAGCATCTCTGGATAAGAATTAGTCAATTTTTTAAAGATGCCTGTGTATCTGAGTGTTTGTGTGAGCGATATCTTTAGAACAAATAAAAACATAACTTATGAAACCGGGCATAATTATTGTTTACGAAAAACGGATTTGAGCAATGATCTCAATTTTTAAAGCATTACATTTTAGAAAAAGATTTAAAAATAATTATGCAAAAAACTACGAAAATAAATACTTAGATTTTTATTCAAAAGAAAATGACATCCATTACAGGACGCTTGCATGCACTAATCTCCAGATAATGTAAATTTCTAATCAAAGAAAAAAGAAATTGAAGAATATTCATATTCATAAAATTTTATGTATATGAATATTCACTATTAACCATTTTACCACGCTTCGCCTGGCCATTAAATGTGACACGTACACACTTATACAAGTTTCAAAATCCGTTTTGCTTTTAAGCATAAAAGTGAAGTGGTACACATTTTTAAGAGGCAAAATGGTATATAGTTTTTAACAATACTCTTGTATCGTCACTCTTAAATCGAATTTTTAAACTTTTCTATTATTTCTTTGCTCTGCACGCTGATGCTTCGAATAGGTCCAAAAGTGATATTCTAGCTGGAGTGGAATTTGATAATTTTGATACATAACTCTCCTGATATGTGAGTCGTCACACGTCATGTATTGACGCTACGTGGACCGTTCTCGTAAAGTGGAGTAAATAAAGAAATACCTAATACCAGTAATTAAAATGAAGAGGCTTAATTTTAAACAATAACAAAGAATTTATTTCATTAAGATAAAACCTTATTTAATAACTATTAACATCTGGTAAATTTCATATACCAACATCTTTAATGTAGTACATTAAGACAATCAAATCCCCTCATTCTATGATCATAATATGAGCATTACAATTATTAACCTATTAATGTACATTAACTCACTATTCTTACAAGCCTACGTCTTAATGGCCCAGGTTAACCTTATTTAGGAGGGTCAGAGAGATAATAATAATCAAAGTGCAAAAATATGTGTAGAATTGTCCTACCTCGATCATCACTGCCGATGTCGGACTTTATGACAGCGCGCTCCGGCTCTGTCCCGTGGGCTCGCTCTCTCCGAGATCCGTCGCTCTTGCGACCTCTTCTTTTCACTCACAAAATTCAAGTCTTTTATTTCAAAAAAAAAAGACTTGAATTTTGTGAGTGAAAAGAAGAGGTCGCAAGAGCGACGGATCTCGGAGAGAGCGAGCCCACGGGACAGAGCCGGAGCGCGCTGTCATAAAGTCCGACATCGGCAGTGATGATCGAGGTAGGACAATTCTACACATATTTTTGCACTTTGATTATTATTATCTCTCTGACCCTCCTAAATAAGGTTAACCTGGGCCATTAAGACGTAGGCTTGTAAGAATAGTGAGTTAATGTACATTAATAGGTTAATAATTGTAATGCTCATATTATGATCATAGAATGAGGGGATTTGATTGTCTTAATGTACTACATTAAAGATGTTGGTATATGAAATTTACCAGATGTTAATAGTTATTAAATAAGGTTTTATCTTAATGAAATAAATTCTTTGTTATTGTTTAAAATTAAGCCTCTTCATTTTAATTACTGGTATTAGGTATTTCTTTATTTACTCCACTTTACGAGAACGGTCCACGTAGCGTCAATACATGACGTGTGACGACTCACATATCATTTTGGTGCCGTTTAAACCAGTTTCGAACCTGGACTCAAAATTATTGCACCCTTATCATATTGGTGCTCATGACCAATCAAACCTGGATTCAAAATTATTTCACCCTTCTGGCGACTTTGCTGTTTTAGACCTGTTATATGCCAGAATTTAAATTTTAATGAAGAGAATAAAAATATTTGGAATTAATGAAAAATGAAAATATTGAATAAAAATTTTTTTTGTGTAAAATAAGGATTAAATTAAAGAAATAATTTTAAAATTAAAATAAATATAAATAAACTTAAGAAAATTTATTTCACAGTATGAGAAGCAAACAAAGTGACGAATCATTATGTGTTCTCAATGAGACATGCCATATTGTATTTGAAAATATAATTATTAGGGAACTTGAAGCTTTTAAGAAATTTTTGAATTATATAAATATTTGTGTAATATTTGAGGAGTTAATTATGAGGAGTGAAGTATTTGCATGCGTAGATAGTGAAATGATTAGAATTATGTTTTTGAATTTATGTGATATTGTATTTAAATATTTTGGGGGAGGATTTTAAAGTGTAACAACAGGGAATAATTTTGATTAAGCTGTAAAAAATGGCCACATACTTAGAACAAGCAAATTTAGCTCCGATAACTGCAAAGGTAAATAATGATAATTTTAGACGGGAAATTGAGACGTTCCGCAGAGAACAACAAGAAATTAGAACACATCTTTTAAATTCTATTACCCAAAAGATAAACACATTTAAAATACAAAGAAAGGTACATATTCCCACAATACAAACAAGAAAAATTGTTACATGTCATTATTGCAATAAAGAGGGTCATTGTATGAGAGAATGCCGGGCGTACGCAACAAATAATGGGGGACGGAATCGAAACATAAACAATTCCAGAACATTTTTGAATAAACGAATACAATCTCCTCCCCACTCATTTCAAAACCAACCGTATGTTGATCGCAGAACTTACGCCTCCCAGCCGGACACATACAATTACATTTCAAACCACGCCTTTCCGAGAAAATATCACCAGAGCAGAAATTACTATGCAGAACCTCCTACACAAAACAGAGACCTAGAAAGGGGTACGCAAAGGAATAGAGAAGGAATTAGAAAAAGGAATGTTACACAAATAAATATTGAGAACGAGGGACGTAACGTTGAAAAATATAAAACTCAAATTGATAGTGGAAATATTGGTAATTACAGAACCCAAAATAATGGAGAGAGAGAGGACATTAAGGACAGGAAGGACAAAGTTGAACATATCGCGTCAATTGGAGATGAATTAAACACGGAATTACACAAGGTGGAAAATAAATTTCAAAACACGGAAACAAAAATTCGCTTTGACTCTGACACATCTTTTTCGGTTTGGCCTATTGATACTTTCAAAAAAATTAAAGAACAAACTCAGAAATTAAATGAAAACAAAATAACGGACGTTTCGGTTGATGAGAGCGCTGATTTCAAAGACACACAGAAGACAAATACAAATTATGACAATGAAGGTATCCAAATCCCAAATGAAAATGAAACAACGATTGCTTTGATTAGCGAAAATGCTGATCCCGAAAATTCACAAAACACAAGTACAAACTATGGCAATGAAGACATCAAAATTTCAAATGAAAACAAAGTAATGGATTCTTTGATTAGCAAAAATGCTGATCCCGAAAATTCACGAAACACAGGTAAAAGCTATGGCAATGAAGATAGCAAAAATCCAAATGAAAACAAAATAACGGAGGTTTTGATTACAGAAAGGGTTCATTTTGAAAATATTCAAAATACAAAATGCAAGCTTCAGGACATTCGAATTACGAATGAGAATCACATTATACAAGATACACAAAATTCAAATGAAAGTGAAATGATGGATATTATGGACAACGATAATGGAAATACTAACTCTCAAAATTTACAAAATTCAAAGGAGACCACTAAAAATATTCAAAATAAAAATTCTAGTACAAGTAGAGAGAAAAGCCAAAACGATAGTGAAGTGAATTGCGTCCAAAAACCTTCAGAAATAAATGAGAATCATAACAAAAGGTATGCTAGGCAAGAAATAGAGGTTCCACAGAAAATACAAGTTTGTAACACTAGCGAAATTGAGGAGATCCAAAAGCGGAACGAAAGAAAACTCGGTTCACATTTTTTCATGAAACCAAAAATTTTTAGGAACTTAATATTGTATGACAATCGCTATTTGGAAAATTTCAAGATGAGAAAGAGGTAAAAAATAATAATTTGTCAAAAAAATGAATTCTTTGGAAATTGATCTGGCAATGGATAAATTATAAAAATGAAAAATGGATATGAAGTCAAAATTGTTAATGGAAAGCAACATTCTCTTCCCGCTTTTATTATTTAACGTACTTGCGACAGATATGTAGCCGAATACACGGCATTCACAAAATGTCAACAAACACACATTTGCGAGCGAAAAGGTTTCTTTCTCCCTTCTCTTAAACAGCAAGCGACACGTACAACGGGATGGAACTGGTTGAGAGCAGATTGCCAATCACGCAAAACACTTCGGTGGTGACAATTTCAGGGAGGCAGAATTTCTCAGTGGCGACTCACGGTCAAAGAGTGGAGATGGGTTCCACTCATGGTCGATTTTCAGAGGGAAACAAGGGGGAAATAGAACGAGATGCGCAAGAGGGACCAACACAAATAGATGGGGGTTGTATACAGATGGAACAGGAAAACGTTCAGGGGAAGGATGAATCAGCAGGAAATTCACAAGGGGACGATATAAGCAGTACAAATCGTTCACGCACAGTACTCCTTCCAACACCGGTTAGGCCGAAACACAGATATGATTTGAGATCTTTAAAGAATGTAAATTTAAATTGATTCAATTAAAGCACGAAATAAATAAACTTTAGGGATGATAGGTTAAAGATGTGGATATATTAAATTCAAATTTTGGAAAGAACATAAATAACAGAGGAGACACGTCACATTTCATGAAAAAAAAAAAAAAAGCAAAAGGGGGACATCGTTAGAATTCTATAAAAAGTCGTTATAACTCTATAAAAAGAAGGTTTTTTTTTAAGAGAACTTTGATTTCCAGGCAATAAAAATTTCGATGGATAAGATAATTAGGAATATTAAATAAAGGGATATTTTGAATTTCTAAAAAAAAAAAACTCTTTTCAAAGAACAGTGAAATTTTAAAACAAAAGTAAACTTTCTCCACGCGCTCTTCATGTAATTAGCGGACTGATCAACCATAGTTGGATGAATACGCGTGAGGAAATAGGAGTTATAGAATTATAGTTTAAAATAATTAGATAATTGGTAAATAAAAAAAAAAAAAAAAAAGAAAAACAAATTTTTTTCTAGTTTAAATAAATAAATAATTCTTAATTAAAAATAAAAATTGGAATTTAAATAAATAAATAATTCATAATTAAAAATAAAAATTGTAATCGAAATAAATAAATAATTGGTAATTCAAAATAAAAGTTGTAATTTAAATAACTAAATAATGGGTAATTAAAAATTAAAATTAGAGTTTAAAATGGATAGAGAATTTTAATTAAAAATCATAATGGCAGTTCAAAGAAAAAAAGATAATGGTAATGAAAATTATACGCAAATTATAATTTAAAATGAATAGATAATTTTAATAAACATACGCGAATTGTTGGTTAAATAAAAAGCATTTGAAAAAAAAAAAAAAAGCGTTTCTACATACATTTTGATAGGGTCACACATTGAAAATTTTAAAATAGCGAGGTTTTCGATTTAGATGCTAGGGGCGGGAATAAACATGATATAATAATAAAATACAATGGTAGAACAAAATAACACTAACCGCATTTTAATTAATCCAGAAAGTGTATAATCCTAGAGGTAATCCGGGTAATTCCAGAGTTTTTAATCCATTTGGGGGCCTCGGTAGAACACTTTCACATCACACAATCCATAAGCCACTGAACACTGACCAGAATGGCGGATGACGAGATGGACCATTTTCAAAAAGGCGACATGTACGAGCCATGTACGACTAATTGGCCATGGGAATTCACACGATGTAATGCCCGTATTAGCCGCAGGCCAGAAAGGGGAGCCTGTCCCGGGAAAATGACACAATAGCAAGGACATGTTGACCTTGTGCCCAAACAACATATAAGGAATAGGATCTTGGAAGAATTGGGAAAAATACATTGGAACGAATGGTTTGGAGACTCAAATAAATGTTAATGGTTTTTGAGAGAAAATTGGTAATTTTGTATGCATTGAGAGAATTTCAGTGAGTGATAAGATTTACGAAAAAAAAATTTAAGTATGGTTTCATTAAGTGGGAAAGTGAATAATTTAATGAATTCGGGAAATTCCGTATCCAAGTATAAGATTCGGATTAAATCAGGGGATATGTGAAAGAAAATGTATAATTATGGATAGTTTAATATAGAATCGCAGGGGAGTTATAAGAATTTAAGTAGGATGGTAATTAAATATTTATATGGGTTTTTCTGTCATCTCAGAGATTGTAGGAAAATTTTAAAGTATATTGCGGAAATTTTTGGAGTTATATAAGTCTTATTTTGATAGTATTTGAGAGGATAGTGTAATTGTTTAAGTATTTTATTGTAAGTATGTACATGAGTTATATTTATGGCATGTCCGGTTCAGAACACATGATGAAGTGACAAATATATGAATTAAATAAGAGTGGTGAAGTTTAATGTATAGAGAGTGTAAGAATTTGAATATTTTAAGTTTGAGTAAGGTATCAAATTTAAATGGATAGGATGAAAAAAAAAAGTAAGAAGAAATGAATATATAATGTGGAGAGATAAAATACATAAATTGTTGGAATTTAAAGAATTTAAGTTTGAGTAGAGAAACAAATGTAAATAAAAGTGTATATATAGAATGGAAGGACATAAATAGATAAATAGTAGGAATTTGAAAAATTTAAGTTTGAAGAGAGTAGCAAATTTAAGTAAAAAATGTATATATTATGTGGAAGGATTTAAAGTAGATAAATGGATAGGATGTTAAATAAGAAATGTATATATATAATGTGGAAAAACATAAGGTAGAGAAATGTAAAATAAATAAATAGTAGGAATTTGTAAAATGTAAGTTTGAAGGGAGTATCAAATTTGAATAGAAAATGTATATATTATATGGAAGGATTTAAAGTAGATAAAGTGTAGAAATTTCAATGGGGCAATTTTTGAGAAAGTAAAAAAAAATTTAAAGGAGTATGAAAAAAAAAAAAGAGAGTTTTTTTTGTAATGGTTCGTGTGCCGGGTGACAAATTAAAATTATAGAAATTGAATTTATAAAAAAATGATACTTAAGGGAGTTTTAAGAGAAGAGAGTATTTTAATAAGCTTGAGTGTAATCTATGTGTATTGATTGTCCTAAACAAATCATGACACAGCGTACAGATCCGGTTGCCTAACGATTCTCAAATGGTCAGCAATTCCTGTTGATCACCGATTCACATTGCTCAACGATTCCTGGTGCACAAAGATTCTCATTTGGTCAGTGACTCCAGCAGTTCAGCGCCTTACAGTTCATCGAATTCCAGTTAGACAGCGGTCCAATCCTTCAGCGAGTTCCAGCAGTTCAGCGCCTTACAGTTCAGCGAATTCCAGTTAGACAGCGGTCCAATCCTTCAGCGAGTTCCAGCAGTTCAGCGCCTTACAGTTCAGCGAATTCCAGTTAGACAGCGGTCCAGTTCTGCAACGAGTTCCAGCAGTGGAGCGATTTACATTGCAGCGGTTTCCAAGTGTGCAGTGATATCAGTGTTTTTTTTTTCCAAAGGAAAGATATTTTACACTTTCCATCATAACTACAAGGGGACAAAGTGATATTATTAGGGACCATATGCGTAAGTCCCTGATCCCAACAAGTATCCAATTGACGGTCAAAGTGACTTTGGTTATCATATGTGAACAATTTTACAGATATACACCTTGAACTTGTGTGGAACTATATTGTTTAAAAAAAAAAAAAAAAAAAAAAAAAAGACATATCACCAGTGGACGAACTTGTGCTTACATGAATAGACTTTTAATCGATATTAAGTACAACTGAACGACACAGATATCGTCATTTGCAGACACATTGAGAATTGTATTTTTGTATAGTATTTTCGTGTTCTTTTGATGGCATATAAGAGTATATATATGATAATATGATTTGTGTATATGTGTATATAGTGCATTTTTACAGTAGATACAGATGAGAGCAAGACGAGTTGTTGGACTACACAGTGGACACGCCTGAAGCAACTATGAGCTGGCACTTTGTAATTGGCTTTTTTCCCACCAAATTTTGGGGGGGGGGAAGAAGGGTAATTGTTATATTGTAATTTTCAATTCCCAATATAACATTGCTCTTTTGAAAAAGGAAGTGGACCTAAGAAGACGGTCCCTCATGAAGTGAGGCAATTTTTGTAACATTCCCTCTAACGCAGCTGCACCGGACATTCATTTCGAAAAGAGAGGGTGCTTCTCAAGTTCATGTCAGCGTTAGGTGCTACAACAAACGGAAGGGGTTGAACTTCTTGACCCCAGAGTCAATTCATATCACTTGAACCTTGGGAAAATTCTCGTGAGAACTTTCAACGATTTTAAAACTGGAGACTGCATATCTCATATTTCAGGGGGGCCTTGACCAATAATATAGCCTGAAGGGCGTAGCCCTTAATTTACTTAGCCAATTATGGACAGGGGCGCCTTGTTAAGGGGGTAGAGACAGAGAGCAACTTTGGACTTTAAGTTTTTGAAATCGGAGACTTGAATTTTGTGAGTGAAAAGAAGAGGTCGCAAGAGCGACGGATCTCGGAGAGAGCGAGCCCACGGGACAGAGCCGGAGCGCGCTGTCATAAAGTCCGACATCGGCAGTGATGATCGAGGTAGGACAATTCTACACATATTTTTGCACTTTGATTATTATTATCTCTCTGACCCTCCTAAATAAGGTTAACCTGGGCCATTAAGACGTAGGCTTGTAAGAATAGTGAGTTAATGTACATTAATAGGTTAATAATTGTGATGCTCATATTATGATCATAGAATGAGGGGATTTGATTGTCTTAATGTACTACACTAAAGATGTTGGTATATGAAATTTACCAGATGTTAATAGTTATTAAATAAGGTTTTATCTTAATGAAATAAATTCTTTGTTATTGTTTAAAATTAAGCCTCTTCATTTTAATTACTGGTATTAGGTATTTCTTTATTTACTCCACTTTACGAGAACGGTCCACGTAGCGTCAATACATGACGTGTGACGACTCACATATCACTCTCCCACTCAGTTAGTCAGTTACTGATTATATTGTCAGTCAGTCAGTCAGTCAGTTACTGAATATATATTGCTACGTCGTATTTTCTGAAATCGTGTGTGTATTCTTAGGATACAATAAAGAGTCTAAATTTCTGGATAATTAATACTTTTATTTAAAAGTACTAATAAGCGTAGACAGGAATATTTTTTATATATAACGAATAGCTTAATAACTATCATATCATGTCATTAAACAACTGTCTAATGCACTAAAACAACAATTAGCTACTCAGAAAATTTACAGAATTCACAGAAATAGCTGGTAATATTTTCATAGCATTAAAGTGCCATTCATTCTATATCCATGTATTTCACACTTTGACAATAATTAATACACCCTAGAATGATATGTTTTAAGATAATATCCTTTGCTCTTTGTAAATATATATCTTACATCCATATTTTTAAAACATTCCAAAGAAAATAAAATTTAAAATAATAACTTTCCACGGATTTTTATTTCCCTAACATTTATGATTGCTTTACCAGAATCTTGAATTTCATCTAATAAATATCTATGTTTTGCACGCTTCCTGTATCCACCACAATGTATGATATCGCTTTTCAAGGTTGTGTTAGTATAATCATTTATACGAAATCACACCCTGGATTAATATATTTCATGTTAAAACTTTTTGCTTGTTCTAAAGATATGTCCTACATAAAATAACGAAAGCATACCAAAAAACATGTAAATAAAAAATTACCTTCTATGGTTTCCATTTCTTTATCTTTTATGATTACTTTAACAGAAACTTGATTTCCAGCTGTTAATTATCCATTTGTTTTCACTTTTCCCAAGACACACAGTAAGTCCTTTCGCTTTTCAAGTTTCTGTTAATCCAATCATTTATACGAAACCACACCCTGGAATTATATGTTTCATGTAAGAAATGTTTGCGTATTCTAAAGATATGCCCTACATAAAATAACGAAAGCATTCCAAAGAACACGGAAATAAAATAATTATCATCCATGGTTTCCATTTCTTTAACTTGTATGATTGTTTGACAAAAACTTGATTTCCGGCTGCTCATTATCCATTTGTTTTCGTTTTTCCCAAGGCGCACAGTAAGTCCTTCGTTTTTCAAGGTTCTGTTAATCCAATCATTTATACGAAACCACATCCTGGAATAATATGTTTGATGTTAAAAAGTTTTGCTTATTCTAAAGATATGTCGTACATAAAATAACAAACGCATTCCACAGAACACGGAAATAAGAATAATTACTTTCCATGGTTGCCATTTCTTTAACTTGTATGATTGCTTTAACAGAAACTTGATTTCTGGCTGCTCATTATCCATTTGTTTTCATTTTTCCCAAGACGCACAGCAAGTCCTTTCGTGTTTCAAGGTTCTGTTAATCCAATCGTTTATACGAAACCCCATCCTGGAATAATATGTTTTATGTTAAAACGTTTTGCTTATTCTAAAGATATGTCGTACATAAAATAACAAGAGTATGTCAAAGAACACAAGAATATAAATGATTACCTTCCATAGTTTCCATTTCTTTAGCCTGTATGATTGATTTAACAGAAACTTGATTTCCAGCTGCACATTATCCATTTCTTCTTGCTTTTCCTAAGGCTTTCAGTAAGTCCTTTCGCTTTTCAAGGTCCTGTTAATCCAATCATTTATACGACACTACACCCAGGACTAATATATTTCATGTTAAAACTTTTTGCTTTTCTCAAGATATGTCTCAACATAAAACAACAAAAGCATTCAAGAGAACATAAAAATAAAATCATTACCTTCCATAGATTCCATTTCTTTAACTTGTATAATTGCTTTAACAGAAACTTTTTCAGCTGCGCATTATCCATGTGTTCTCACTTTTCCTAAGACGCACAGCAAGCTCTATCGATTTTTAAATTTCTGTTAATCCTATCATTTATACGAAACCACACCCTGGAATGATATATTTCATTTTAAAACTTTTTGCTTATTCTAAAGATATGTCCTACATAAAATAACAAAAGCATTCCAAGGAACACGTTAATAAAAATAATTACCTTGCATGGTTTCCATTTCTTTAACTTGAATGATTGTTTTAACAGAAACTTGGCTTCGGGCTGCTCATTATCCATTTGTTCTCACTTTCCCCAAGGCGCACAGCTGGCCCTTTCGCTTTTCAAGGTTCTGTTAAACCAATCCTTTATATAACATCACACCCTGAAATAATATTTGTCACTTTAAAACCTTTCATTTCTTTGAAAGTCACCGTACCTAGTTGTATTTTTTATCCTGTCCCCTTCATGGCGGAGGTTATGAGCATTTTTTAAAAGTCTTTCCAAATCCATTCCAAATACCATTTTTCTAACTTGTATGGCTGCATTAAAAAATTGAATTATATTTTCTTATTTTGATAAAGCATTGTGACGGAATATGGAAGTGTTTTTTTTTCTGTGATATGAATATACTACCCTAACTTTTAATAGCCATGATTGAACCAATGCTCTCTGCAGTGGTGAATAGCACGGACTGTGGTGACGCAAAGCTCTTGTGAATAGCACATAATATCTGAGTTCTGTCAATGAATTGCGTCAGCGATCTCTGCCCCAACTGAGAAACAGACGCAAGTGAATGTGATTGCTGTAACAGTTGCAAAACAAAAACAAACATCACTGTGCCGAATGAAGATCTGTAAATTGTATTTGTACAGTTCAATTACATTTTCCTTTTTGCATGTTACTACCTCAGGGACTATAAAAGCAGGGCACGTTTTTACCTCATATAGACTTTAAGTTAGGACAATCCCCTTCACTCCAACACTCTGTCGTGTGATGGACACTCCTACTGGTTTCACTCCTGATGAACTCCCAATCCTCTGCGAAGGAATTCTCCTGAAACCGGGAGGCCCGATGTCCTGTTTCCCCCATCGTCTATCCCTGGCATACTATACATATGAACATTGAAGGTGGTTACTAAGGACAAAGCACGCCCTTACATCAGTGTTGGAGAAATTGTGTCTTTGAAATTCAATTGTAAATATTATTACAGAAAAATGTGTGGATTATCATATACATAAGCTCTGAGTTTGAGAAAATTCCTTTGCAATATAAGTCATAAGTCCGAGTTTAGGTGAATTAAATCAATTATAAATTTTGTTATTATAATTATCGGCTATATTAGTACACCCTGAGGTCAAGTTATGGATGATTAAAATGTTTACCGTTTGTTTATTATTTAATTTCTTCCATAATTTATATGTAATAAAAGTTAGTGGCCACAAAATCATCTGGTTTCTTAACAATATATACGCAATGTACTGATTTTGTCACGTGTCACTAATATGATAGCTGAGTCAACTGGAGACACTATGGTAAGTGGTGGTTTCTAACCAATATTATTATTTCCTATAAGACATCCGATGGAAATATACATACTATTTATCGCCTAACAGAACTCAATTCATCTACACCCCGTACTCCCCCTAACATAACGGTTTTGTTCCCCGAACCGTGAAATGTGAATCTTAGTATATTAAATTAATAACTATCACAATATGATAGGGATTATCATAGAAATCAACTTTAATTTTGAAAAAATATTAAATTTTAATTACCTTGCCCTTATGCTTGTTAATTTTGCGTCATTTTGATCAATAAGGCGACATTTTTCTATCAATTTGGCGATAGTTTCAATAGATTTTTAAAATCCTCAAAAGTCCCCAAACTTGTGTTCAAATAGGACGGTCAGACAGAGAGGCAGACCATACCGTAATACAATTACATTACCGTACCCTAACTACATTTTCTAAGATATTGAATTTTCATTAATTGGATGTCTATATTTTAATTTAGCGCCATTTTATCAATTCGGCGATATTTTTAATCAATGTAGCACCATTTTTGATAATTCGGTAATATTAGAAAAAGTCGCCAAGCTGGCTATATCCCATCATATTCGTCACCAAATATTTCGCCAAACGTTACGTATTGACAGACGGAGAAATTTTTTATTATTGTATTAAATTTTACAATGTATAGCTTATATACAAGTTTAACTCTTAATGGAAATACCATTTTTAAGCCTTTCTTTCATTCTATCTCGTTCTCTCTAACTTCGCTGTACTAAAATTAACAAACACAAAATATCACGTAGAACATCAACACGGTTATTTTAAGTGTATTATAGTTCTGTGCTTGAAACTATAATCTTCATTTAAAATTTAAATTTTATCCTTTCTTATTATAATAAAATATTTATTATCCCGTTCTTTTGTTATGGAAAAATCAGTGTTTGGGGCAAAAACTCTATAATTGAAATGATATAGAAACTACGTTAAAATACGTTGTTTCTACTGGTATCAATATGGTTATGAGTTTTTCTGTCAAAATTTATACGATGAATGTAATAGTGAACTCTCTAACGCAATGGTTTATGTTTTAAGGAATTCATTAACAGTTTAATTTGAATCATTGGCATTTGTAAACTAATAGTTATTAATTGTTAAGTATACGTATTGACTATTCAAACCGATATTAATTTTTTTTATACATTATTATTATCTGATAGTTAAATTATAGCTAAAAGTAAATCTATTTGTTTACTGTTAATAAAAGGTAAAAACATTGGTATTTAAAATACGTAGATGATATTAATTACAAAAGATATATAGGTTTACTATAGGTTTATTATCTGCTTTTAGTGCATGTAATTTTATATCGGATCCCTAATATTGTCTGTTACCAATGTACCTGAGTATACAGAGAAATATTTTTTTAAATACGATATTAGTTAATATTCATATATAGAGTATATTCACAATATTTATATTGATAGTTTCTATCAAATATTAACTCCTGGTTAATTAGTGCTTATCTTCATAAAGAACATAAAATTCCAATGAAAAAACCCCGATCTTGCATGAAGATAATACATAAATAACTGGCCCACCCTTTAACACAACAGTATAAACAAATTCCCATTTCAATCGATTATAATTGGCGGCTTTTACGATATTGGCAGTTGTTTTACCCATGAACTTATTTGGCAACAAACTTGGGTTGATAAGTTATGGCTCCTAACAAAGTTTATTGATAAAATCTAAAACATTGAAATAAAATCAACATTTTAAAATTAAATTCAGATCATTGGCGATTTTGGCAACAAATTCATACAACACTTCCATGCTTGTGATGAAATAAGTGACTTAAAATAATTTGTTTAATTGCTAATCCTGAAATTTGGAATTAAAGCGAAAATTTTACTCAATTGTTAAACTCTGGCATCATTGATGAGTTTGGCGACAATTAGCGACAAAAGCATTTGGTAATAAATATACTTCAAGAAATTATTCCCTTGGTGAAACTTAGTCTTAAAAACTAAAATAGAAAAAATTTAAATATTAAATAGTTAGTGACAAATAACAAATACCATGAGTTTGACGAATGATGGCGCTTCGAAAATTCTACTCCATAGGAATTCTATATGAAACTAAACGCGGAGCTTTTTTTAAAAGAGGCTACAAGCTGGGAGTTTTATCTAAAAATGACGTTTCTTCTCAAAATAACCTTTGTTTAAATTCTGCAATTCATTGTTGTCCATTATTGGTATGGTGACAATGACTAAGGAACAATGCTATAACAATGTATATTTTGATTGTTTTGCAACAGATAAATTATGGGTAAATTCATGAATTTTCGCCACTTCTAAATAAATATGCATGTTTAATATAAAAAACACGCTAAATTGACATTTAATATTGAAGGTTTTTAAGCCACATTTTAAAAATAGTAAAAACATCATCAAAGCACTTAGTTTGATGAAGAATTTTCCTATATGTCCTGCACTAAAATTCCGGTCTAAGACCAATTATCTTGATCCTAAAGCATATATAATATATTAAGATTTGAATAAAATATGCAAATGTAAGGTTATAGAGCTACTCATAAAATCCTTACATTCACTGGAAAAAAATTACACATTTTTACTGTTTAAGATTTTATCAACAACTCAGAATCAATGGTTATATATTACACCAATAAAACTAAATCGCGTATTCCAAAAAACAACTGACGCTTTAGATTTTTTTAGCCTAGGACTCAGGAAAATACCTGTCCAAGTAGGACATATAATGTATCATATGTAAGTTGCACCCTAACTAGCTTCTCAGTATAATGTTCTGAATCATATCTGCATATGAATTAGAAAATATCTATATACATTTTGGATTAGCTGAGCTGTTCTTCCTTCTACTTTCTGGTTGGTTCTCTTAAGTGAACTCTTAATACAGTTCTCTGTTTCTTCTATTTGTGCCTATTCCTCTTTTGGACATTGGGCTTGTTGGTTTTCTTTAACTGATAAATGGGATCCAGCGTATCCCCGAAACAGCTGTAAGCTGCATAATTGTGTTGTTTGTGCATATATACGTGCCTATGTACGTACTTTTGCTTATATACGTCATATTGTAATGCTTATATAAGTTTTCCGTAATCTACGTTTGATTTGAATTTAAACAAAATGTCATAACTGGTCTAAATTCAGCAACTTGGTTACCTAAGTTGGACTCCCAGTTTCCCAAATTAAACCAAATAAAATAAAGTCGAACCCAGTTACAATGAAACCCGAAACATTCATTCAGAACTTCTCTATATTCGATTTAAAGAAAAAATATCTTTCGAGAAAATTTTCCAAAAACTAATTTAAATATTTTTAAGTATGTGTTGCAAATTTTTATATATGTTACCGGCAATGTATGAAATGCCGGCATTCTATAGAATACTTAGGCATTTTATAGAATACCGGCCGTTTTTAGGCAAAGTATGAAACATGAGAATTATTATATACTTTTTCTAGGCATCGTATATAATACCTAGGCATTCTATAGAATGACAAATGCTATTTAGGCAAAGTATGAAAAACAGAATGAATCGGAGATGTATTTCATACTTTGCCTGTTTGTCATTTGGCATTCTATAGAATGCCTAGGAAATATGTGAAATTTTAATCGTTTCATAGATTGCCGACTAGTTTTCGGTATTCTATAAAATGCCTAGGTTTTCTATAGAATGCCAGTTTTCATACATTGCCGGTAACATATAAATGAAATACAACGAATTAAAGAGCTGATAATTAATTAAAGGATATATGCTATATTGATTCGTAGAAAACTCGAAAAAGCAAGTGAAATAGTGTATAAAATTATAATTTACATGACTTACCAAGTTAAATGTTTCATTCCCTTGCTGTAAAAAAATTGTAATTTTTGGTTGAAAACATCTAGATTTCAAATAGAGTTCATCTATCTTTTTGTCAATTGTCATTAAAAAGTCCGTTACGTTTTGTTCAAAATTTCTGTCAAAAAGTCGTTGAGACCGTTCATTGCTGCCCTCATATCTGAAATTGAAGGAATTGAAACTTCTCTTTCTTCATCGTCTTCAATATCAGAAGACGAATCGTCCATCAGTTCATTTCTTATTTTTATAACGGAAACTATATCGTCATTGGTTGGTGAATCGGAAGTTATTACAATATTCGAAATATTCAACCCCACTTTTAGAAAATGGTGTTACTCAGTGTTTTTCCAGCCACTTGGCGACTGGTAGATTTACATCATCTTCTTCAATATTGATCGATGCAGTTTCCTTCAAGACATGGTTATATTGTTACTACATCGTCATCTGTTTGTAAAACGGAATTATTATGTTATCGTCGCAACATTCAAAATGTCCAATTTCACTTTCAGAAAATGCTGTTACTCTGTTTTTCCAGCCACTTAGCGAGACTGATAGATTTTCATTATCTTCTTCAATATTGGTCGATGCAGTTTCCTTCAAGACATGTTTATATCATTACTATATCGTCATCAGTTGGTAAATCGGAAGTTATTATGTCATCGTCGCAACATTCAAAATGTTCAACTTCACTTTCAGAAAATGATGTTATTTCGTGTTTCTCCACCCACTTTGCTACTGTAGATTTTCATCATCTGCTTCAATATTGGTCAATGCAGTTTCCTTCAAGACATTTTTTTGCTAATCCAGAATATCGGAAACAATTTTGAATCGTTGTTATTTCTGTTAACATAGTGCCCTTTTCGCAATATGAACAACATTTTTGTCAATCTGGGGCGAAGTACTGCCAAGTTGGCGATATCTCGATAAATAAGTCGCCAAGTTCGCCAAATTGATTACCAAGCGATATAGAGAGACGGAAAGATCATTTCTTATATATGAATGGCTATTGACAAATTGTTAGGGGTTAAAATACAAAACTATTACCCAAAGTATCTTCTCTCGTAATTGGAACGAACTAGATATACGAAAACGACGTTAAAAAAATTATCGCATGATATTAAATAGGAGAATTTAACTTATGTGACAAAAATTAATCTTTATAAAAGTTTATGCTTCTTTTTAGTCAATTTATTTAAAAAAATTGCAATACCTCGAGAACTGTGCATGCTAGCGTTCGTAAATTCAAATCAATTGTTTTCTAATGAAAATTTAAATAAGAAGTGATGATTTACATAACATTATTGAAGGTTCTGATTTTTTCAAAATTCTTTAAAAATTTTGAAGTTTTTCCGATTGGGTTTAAAATTTGCAGTATTTACTGACTGTAATTTTTGTGCCAAATTTCATTCGACACGCTCCATTCGTTCGAGAGATAATGTCTCCACACACACACACACACACTCACATACATACACATAGACATCACCTAGACATCGTGTTCTTCCGTGGATAACTCGAATTCGAATTTTCAACCCCGTAACAACACTTTATGCATTGTACAATGTGTGTAGGGAATGTAAAAATGTTATTCATGTAAATTGCAAAAGTATAGTAATTGCCGACATTAGATTTAAGCCTTGCACTATTAGTTAGTTGTATGCACCATATACTTGGCTGGGGACAGGGCTCCAGGAAAGGCTAGTCGGCCTAGTTTAGCTAGACACCTCAGTGACTCATACAGGCAGATATGCAGATATGTAAATCATTCTACTCTGAAAGTAGGTTCTATATAATAATATGACATTAATCAGACTGAAAATATTCAGAAGATGATAATAATTTTCTTTTAAAATTCAATATGAGAAAGTAAGAACTATAAAAAACCGATTTTTAGAAGAGCTTGGCTAATTTGCTTTCCATAATCTGTCGTTATTTTAATTGAATTTCCCATTCGCAAAACCGTTTAGCTCTTCACAAAGTTTTGTTGTTTAATATGAATACTGTGCATAACAGGCACAGAAATCGATTTTTCTTCAACTATTATTAGAGAAGCAATTTTCTGTGCAGACAGTGGCATGTCCACAAATTTCTGAAAGTCATCAAAAGAATTTCCATTTTATCAAAGTATTGGCAATTGATTACTTTTCCACTGCAACATTTCATCAGAAAGTGTTGCAGCTGAAAGATTTCGATTTCCATGAATTGTTTTCCAAGTGCAGCTGTTAACTGAATTAAATTCCTTATATTACTTTCCCTATATGCTACATGGTATGATATATAGGGAAAGTATTGTGACGGAGTGAAAATTCGAATTGAAGTTTTCAATAGAAGAGCCCGTTTCAAGCATCTCTGAACACTAATCAAAAGTTTTTCAGGTGATGTGTGTGTATATGTGTGTGTAAATGTATGTGTGTGTGTGTAAGTGTCTGTGTGTTGTTGTTGTTGAGACCCAGACCGTCCGACCTACCAGAAAGGTGTAAGGTAACTGTTTGGACGGCCGGGAAGTGCCACCCAATTTAGACCGGAACCCAGTGGGGGAGGCATCCACAGGGACCGTACCCTCCTTCCCCTACCACCAACCTCTCGGAAGGACTTACGGACCCACATGTTTAACGTGATCGTACTCCGCATGAACACGGCGGCAGTTCTGGCAGCGGCGAGAATCGCGCGCTAACCACTGGGCTGCCGCGCCCGAAAAGAGCCAACAACACGCGGTGTTCCCAGGTGGTCACCCACCCAAGTACTAACCGCGCCCGATGCTGCCTGACTTCGGTGATCTAACGAGAACCGGTGTTTTCAGCACGGTACGGTCGTTGGCCTAAGTGTCTGTGTGTGTAAATGTGTGTGATTGTGTGTATATGTCTGTGTGTTAGTGTGTGTTAGTGAGTGTGTGTGTGTTTGTGTTTGTGTGTTTGTGTGTGTGTGTGTGTGTGTCAACGAGCTTGTAGAAGCGATATGTCACTAAAGAAAGTTTGAAATGAAATTTGGTACAATCTGTGAAGCACGGTTGTCTAAGGATTTTAAATGTAATCGAATATTGAGTTTACATGGAATATTTCGATTAATTTAGCCAATCAGTTTTTCAGTTAGAGTACGTTTCACACACACACACACACACACACACACACACACACACACACACACACACGCACACACACACACACACACACGCGCACACACACACGCGCGAGCGCACACACACATATACCCCCCCACACCCATACACACAGACGCGCGCAAGTACATACCCCCCCCCCCCACACACACACACAGATACACACACATACATTACGCTAAAAATATATTTTTCGGGTTCTAGAGTGCCCAAAACGTGTGGATTCGTCAAAAACTTGGCTTGCGATTTTCGACACGATTCCAATACTTTCCTTATATATTGCCATGCATTGTAGGAAAAGTAAATTAAATACAAAATTCTCCTGAATTGAATGTACTGTGTCATTTTGATATAAGATGTTTGCTCAGATTGTAATGCATTCCTAAAGTTTTCGGAAATCTACAGAATTCTTATTTTAGCAAATTATTGGCATTTGCTTTCCTTTTCACCGAAACATCAGAAACTCTTGTCATTAGAAAGATTTCGATTTGCATAAGCTATTTACAGTTTCTTTCGTTAATGAAATTTAACGCTATGAGTTTCGAACTGCTGATGAAAATATTTTGCAGTTCTACAAACATTTAAAATAAATTAGTATAAAATGAATTCAATGCACTTTAAGTTTTATTGTATTTGACTGATATGTTTATCACAATAAATACTTTAAAATCGCTCATCTGCCTTATTACTATAGAACAGGGGTTTTTACACTTAACATTTTGAATAACACCCTGGTTGTTGATTTGCTTCAAATGTAACCCTAATTTTGGAGATGAAATAATTCATTTCTCGAACAATTGTATAGGGAAAGTACTGTTATTTTAACACAAATTTGCGGATTCAACACTTTAAGCCCATATAAGTCTTCCAGAATCCATTTTGAACACATTTGGAAATATATCTGATGTTTGTGTTTAAGTGTACGGGTATATGTGTATATGTAAGTTTTACACAATGATATCTAATGAACGACTACAGCTATAAAATGTGTGTTACATTATGTAACAAGAGATACATTATGTAACAAGAGCGATCAATTATGTATAAAGCATTGATTATGAAACGCTTTCGAACTGAAATGCAATTTTATTTAAACATCTCTAAAATCTGATAAATGCAGCGGTGATATTTTTAAATTCTCACAGTACTACGGCAATTCATTATACTTGAAAACTTTAAACTTCATCCGAAAAAACAAAGCTAGTTACACAAAATGGACATCATCATGGAAATGTAAATCATATGCCTCTCTATGTAGAATCACACACACACACAATGAATATTTCATTTATATCACTTATATTACAGACTACAGAGCTAAATAATTTTGTGATTCTGCAACTCACTTCGGCATCTCACAAAAAAATCGGCAATTCACTTTACAGTCGCCTGATTTGTTTGCATTCTGCAAGCTATAATTTAGCTTTGAAATTAGGCTTCGTTGTAGGAATTATCAAAGTTTAGTGATCATTTCAAATAAAAAATATTGTAGTTGCATTGGCGTAGAATTTAGATTCACAGATAATAAGCAAAAATAAAGCGGATTTATGACGGATGCAACACTAAATATAAATTTAAACGATCTTTAAATATTTATGGGAAAAGCACACAGAGGAAAAAATGGAAGCCATATTTTATTTTTCAATGAGTGACGTCACTTATATATCATGGGGGTAATTGTTATATCAAATTTTCTGTAAAAAACTACCCTTTTTTATACATTTTATGCGATAATTTGAATATTTTCTAAAATTTTCGAAGCGATTTGTGAATTTTAACTTTGCCTAAAAAATGTTTGAAAAATTCAATCCCTTAGGATTCAATGTATTTCATTTTTTCAACCCAAGTTAAAGTCGAAACTATAATTAGGTAATATTATTCATTTTCATTACCATATGTACTACAGACCGTCTCAACAACATACTAAAATTTCATTTTGATAAAGCCATTTTTACGGCAGTTATCGTGGAACGGACAGACAGACAGACAGAATGACCAAAGTCATAAACACTTTTCAATTATTTTGGAAAGTGTTAAGAAACGAGAACTGGATAGAATGCGAGTAAAATTCAAATTATTTCAATTTCAAAATTGTCAGAGTTTTATTTGGTAATCAATTATTATTTCCGATTTAATGATGGTAGTATCTAACATAATAAATTATGTTTGCCTGTCTGTGTGTGGTCTGTAGAGGAAAATTTAAGCGTCGTACGGTCATGAAATTTGGTACACAATTTCATGGAAATATGTATAACTAGAACGAATTTCCCGCCGTTGACAGGGTGCTAAATATGAGCCCACTAATCTATAATACAAACACCGAAACCAATTTTGATCACTTATGAAACCCTAAGAAAAAAACAACGTGCGTGATACGAAATCACATCTAAATGTACACAAAAATAACAGTAATCAATATAACAGCTTTTGAGAAAGAGGACTCCCCTCTTTCTCATAAGTCCTCCCTCGTCGTGCGGAATTTCCTTCAATTGGCAGAAGGGCTTTAAAAATGGCAGGGTCCGCTTGCTGTTAGCTGCCTAATATAATTAAATAAATGCCTCGGATAAAATAATTATAATTAAGGGTTAATGAAAAAATTTTGATTGGGTTTTGTTAGAATATAGTATTGTAATGATGTTTCGGTAGCATTTGTCTGTCAGTCCAACCTTATCAAGAAAAATCATTGTTTCAAATGATCACAATTATAACATGTTACCTGGTACTTTTGTAACATTTGAAAGAAAAATCACAATCTGCTAAAAATGGATTCTGTTATGAGGAAATTTTGAACCCCGGAGTGACTTAACAATTGACAGGGATCATAATTCAATAGATTTGTCGTTTCAATTTTGACATTTACTTCGACATCGTTGTTGAATTTTTTATGACCTCTCTCATTCATTCCTTGGTGCCGAACTGCCCCCTCGTATCTGTGATGGGCCATCGCGCTAGCAAATAAAATCTACACTGTACACTTTGACTTACTTTGAGTTATTACTCCCTCCTTATTTCTGGCTCGAGCCCGGTGAGCATGAACAGTGTTTGCACATCATGTAATATTATCTTATGCTTTATAACACAATTGTGTTACGAAGCTTAACACAATGTCACTTGTCACTTAAGCGGCTGCTGCTTTTAAAATCAGATGGGATATTGCTAATTTCATTGGGCTGCAATATTTTCTTCTTCGTAGACGCCATTTTGAAGTAAAAAAAATAATAAGTACAAAATCTAATCCTAAGAAAGAGTTTGCCATTCACAAATGAAGTAATTAGCCTGTAAAATTATATAGGGTCTCATCCAACTTCTGTCAGAAATTAGTAATGTTCAATGCTGCAGCTCTCTCGATAAAATATAGCAAAGGGTTCATCGATAATTTATTCGATATAATTTTAATCGATTCATTAATTAATTACATTTTTAACGGAATCATGACCAACATTAGGAATGAAGATGAGGCTGGTAACAAGTTTTGCCATTGCAAGCCCTGTAAGGAATATTCAAGACTCGTAGTTATATTAAGAGCAAAACAGATTCATCTGTAGTGGTTGCTACAAGAAGAGCATTAATCCGAACTTAATTAACTGGAGTGTTGATCAACTCGACTTTCTCATATACCAGAATCCATTTTTAATTAGTTTGTGGGTATTTTTCTTTAAAAATTGGTATCTTTCGTCCAAATTATTACAATTATAGCGTGCTACCCTTCACTTTAAAGGAGTTGAAAAAATCAATCTCTCGCTTGATACCATGCTTGATGATATACTTCCGTGGGGGTAACTCCCTCTCCCCACACACCGAGGAGAGCTAATAACGGCACGAACACTAAAATTATATCCTGGCTATTTTTCACAACAATGATTGAAATTCCCTTTTTATGCATGATTATGTCAAATTTTGTCCTATGTTGCCATGTTAAAAAAAACTATAAAATTTCAAATCAATTTCGAAGTTTCTCCTCGAATTTAAAAAAATTCTACCTAATTCTATATTTCAATAGCAAAGCCGGATGTAAAATGTCGTGGAAATCCATTCATATCTGTGGCAGCTATTGTGTGCACAAGAAATTGACCACAGACCTACATACAGAACGACAGACAAACAGACATAGTGTAGCCAACGGCCGTACCGTGCTGAAAACACCGGTTCTCGTTAGATCACCGAAGTCAAACAGCATCGGGCGCGGTTAGTACTTGGGTGGGTGCCCACCTGGGAACACCGCGTGCTGTTGGCACATTTCGGGCGCGGTAGCCCGGTGGTTTGCGCGCTGGATTTGCACGCTGCCCCAACTGCCGCCGTGTTCATGCGGAGTACGATCACGTTAAACATGTGGGTCCTTAAGTCCTTCCGAGAGGTTGGTGGTAGGGGTAGGAGGGTACGGTCCCTGTGGATGCCTCAACCACTGGATTCCGGTTTAAATTGGGTGGCACTTCCCGGCCGTCCAAACAATTTCCTTACACCTTTCTGGTAGGTCGGATGGTCTGGGTTTCAACAACAACAACAACACAGACATAGTGGAAAGTGCTCAGGAGGTACTAAAACATATAGTGACATCAAAATCTTGAATTCGAAAATTTTCGTGAAATACTACTCTATAGCACCGACATAAAATATGCAACATCATGAAGTTTTGGCCGTTTAATTATGCAAATTGCGAGACAAACACAGAACAACGATGGAAATGGCAGATGAGCCAAAAGTTTTTACTGTCTGTCGCCTACAAAAACCCGTTTTCCGAACAGCTTTTCATTTCAGAAGACACGTGTTGTGGATGGATGACTGTCTGATCAATGAAGACATGGTTCGGATGCCTGTTCGATGACGTGGAAATCCGCTTCAGCATTTGAATGATCGTGCAAGGGCCTAAGTAAGGGCATTTTAGGCCTACGTAAGACGGGGTGGTTGTACAGACGAATCGCCGCTGAAACACACGTAGAGGCGTCCACTGTACAAATGATTTGGAGAAAAAAGGAGATTGTTCATGTGAATCGTCGCGGTGGTACAGACAGACGTCTGGATGGACCTATACGCATTCGAAGGAATGTGGTGGCGGCCCCACAAATTAAGACTGTCGACATTCTGCATAATTTTCAGGATACATTGGATGTTCCAATATCAGGGAGAACAGTTTCTCGACGATCGGCCGAAAGTAGCTTGCACTCAACCCGTCCTTTAAGAAGACTGCCATTGACGACAAGACACCGACGTGAGATATTTCAATGATGTCGGGCCCGAGTCTCTTCTTCTTCTTCAACCCAGACCGTCCGATCTACCAGAAAGTATAAGGTATCTGTTTGGACGGCCGGGTAGCGCCACACAATTTAGACCGGAATCCAGTGGGGGAAGCATCCACAGGGACCATACCCTCCTTCCACTACCACCAACCTCTCGGACGGACTTACGGAACACATGTTTAACGTGATCGTACTCCGCGTGAACACGGCGGAAGTTTTGGCAGCGTCCTTGGTCCGAACCTCTTGGACGATTGAATGGGACAGGGTAGTGTTCAGTGATGAGTCTCAGTTCTGTTTGTCGAATGACAGTCGCCGTGTGAGAGTCTGGAGAATATGTGGAAATAAACCCAATCCTGTTCTGCGACTGTTGAGTGCCATAGTGCTCGCAACGCGGAATCATGGTTTAGGGTGCCGTAGGTTTGGATAGGCGGTCACCTCTAGTTTGTATCAGAGGCACAATGACGGCACGACGATATATAAATCAAATGCTGCGGGCAGTTGCACTGCCATACCTTCTGCGGTTGCAAAGTACTGATTTCCAGCAAGATAACGCATGACCTCACACAGCGACCATCAGTAGATAAGCATTTCAAGATATCCAGGTGCTTCCAAGGCCTCCGATTTCTCCAATTCTCTCATCCATCTAGCATGAATGCTACTTGATTAGCCGTTGTTTGACTGCCCTGTCTCCGTCTAAAAGCAGAGGATTACTTGTGGAGGATGCTTGAGGGTATCTGGTTACCCATCCCTCAGGAAAGTTTCCCTACGCCCATTACATCTGTTCATCAAAGGGTTGTTGCTTATATCGCCGCCAGAGATGGCCCTACTGCCTACTGATCACCCTGTCTATGTCATTACTGTATTGGATTATCCTTCTGGAATAACATCACTTATTTAAACATGCTATCTCTGTCTGTGCCCTTTATCACCGTACTCTATTAGCTCTTTCATAGTGTTGCATTTTCTGTGTCAAGTAGTGTATATACGCTATACTATGTTACATAATATGAGTAAGTTAATAAACCCTCTCGGCCAGTTTTGAGAGTATAAACCTTTATGAGTATCTTTCACTTAAAGAAATTAATTTAATTTTCCAATATTTTGAAGAAGTAAAATCAATGCAGATTGTAATAAACTAATATTTTCCAAAGTCATCCTTTTAGAAAATTATTTTTATACCGAAATTAATCATTTTAGCCAGCGATGGTTTTCCATTGTTTCATCGTGTTGATATAAAGAACCTGACAACCAACTAATTCATTTTCATTCAGCCCGAAAATAGGGTTTTTGTGAAACAAGGCGATTCCATATTGAACACTGATTAGATTTACGATTTCAACATACTAAGATTTGCGATTTTAACACATTAGGAAGTGGGGATTTTGTTCTCAGTATATAAGAGAATTGAAATTGTTTCACATTGTTTATCAGCGAGGTTTTTTAATGAATAAAGAATATATTCGATGGATTTCAGCAGATAATTCAAATTTTGCATTGTGTTCCTAAAAAATCTGATGTAGGCAGCACGACTTTCCTTATATAATGCAATGAATTTACCACTTGTGCTGTAAAAAAATAGATTATTTTTATAGTAGTTATTTATATTCTTTCCAAGATATTGAATTTTCGTCAATGAGTCGTCATTTTCCATGTCGTCATCATCAATGAGTCGTCATTGATTTAGCGTCATTTTTATACATTTGGCGAGTTTTTCGTTAATTTATCAACATTTAAAGAAGTCGTCAAGTTGACGACATTCTACCAAATTCGTCGCCAAAATCTCGCCAAGCGTTATGGACTAAGAAATAAGTTATTCTCACAGCAGATAAATGACTATTGGCGTTCAAATACAAAAGTATTACTCAAAGTATCTTTTTTCTTGAATGGAACGAGCTAAATCCACGAAAATGATGTCACCCAATTTATCGCATGGTATTACATATGAAACGTGCCTCAATAGGAAATTCCTCAATAGGAAATATTTTTTTTTATTTTATATGACTTTTTGATAATTTATTTGAAAAATGTGCAATATCTCGAGAACGGTTCATGTTAGCGTTCTGAAATTTATGTCAATCGCTTTCTGAAAAATTACATAAGAAATGTCTATTTGCGTAACTTTATTAGTGGATTTGATTTTTTTGACGATTTTTTCAAAATTTCTCTCGAAAATTTAGGGGGGTTCTGAACATTCGATTGCGTATAAAAACAATATTCTTCCAGTATTTACGGATTGTGATTTCTGTACCAAATTTAATTCGAATGGGTCCATTCTTTCGTCAGTTATCGTCTCCACAGTCTCACTGACACACACACATACACGCACACACACACACACACACACACACACACACACACACACACTCAGACATCACTTCAAAAATGTTTGATTCGTGATCAGGGATGCTTGAAACGTGCTCTCCCGTCGAAAACTCGAATTCGAATTTTCGACCCCGTCACAATACTTTCTTTATACATTATGTATATAAGGAAAATAATAATAATCATTGACGGAATATATATATATACTTTATGCGTAGGTAAAACTGTAGGGTAAAATTTTCTCCCACGCGTTCTTTATATAGTTACAAAAATTTTCCTCCTGTATCCGTCTGTAGCACTTGCGCTCCTAATATCCACAGACACAGGCGAGCGTATACCGCTCTCATTCAATATCACTATTTCTAATACATCTCCATATCGAAACGTACATATACTATACTAACCCCTAATAGAACGCAATTAATCTATGTTCAATTTAGATTTTCTAGAGTGCTTCAGGAACAGTAAAACTTACAATATTTTGAATGAAGAATATTCAATCAATATTTCCTTCAGACAGAGATTATTAAATAAATTAAATGTAATTAACAGTGTGGAATTTTTGAGTTATTGAATTTTTGACAATTTGGTAACATTTCCGTCGATTTGGCGTGGTTGGTAATTGTTGTTTGCTTTGTCAATATGGCGATATTTCACAAAGTTTGTCGTCAAGATCGGTAAATTTGTCGCCAAGTATGACTGAGGGATAGACCGACAGACCCTATTGAAAAACAGTTAATATATCATCCGTTTGTTAATTTTAATCCCTATCCAATCCTAAAATTTAGAATCATTACCCTACTCAAATTTTATGAATTTGGCATCATTTTCGTTAATTCGTGTTGTTTTCATCTATTTGGCGATATATTAATTAATTTGGTGACATTTTAAAAGATCGCCAAATTTTTTGACACGATCCCCAATTTCTCGCCGAATTTTACGCCATGCGCTCAAGATAAACAAAGAGACCAGGGTTATTGTAGAATTGATTTAATAAATATTTGATGGAGTGCACGACTTGCCGTACGTAGAGACTTTAATTACCGTTTACTTTCTTTATATGCATTCGTCTGAAATTTATTTCAGAAATGACTCAGGAAATCCATTTATTCGCGACATCGAATGCCTTGGAGTAATTTTGAAGTGTTGTCGCCAAATTTTCAAAAATCATATACTGTGAGACCAGAAATATATCTCACACGTGTTTTAGTGAGGCAGTTTTATGCCAATTATTTATTGATCTGAAACTTCGGACAATACTTCTAGTCTGAATGACGCCAGTGTTTACGACACGTGAGCTCAAAGATCAGAAAATTATAAATTTAGGGGTGTCGAGACAAAAGAGGGGTCGAATCCTTAAGAAAATGTGTAGTAATGGTATTGGATGGAAAGGCAAGACAATGGAGAAAGTGCTTCTTGTGTCACCCTGAATGCTGCAAATCAGAGAAAAGGGGGAGTGACAGTCCCGAGGCAAAAGAGCCACAACCGGTGACTAAAGAACGACACTAAACATATCAGTTCGACATTACAAATAGAGATACGATGACTTAAGAACGACCCTATGATATAACGATGATGATACTCAGTTAAAGATATATACATATGATTTGGCGAATACTGATATGACTACGAGAATGACATAAGTGCGAGTGTTTGAGTCAGCAGGACAATATGATCGAAGAATTTACGTGGCAATGCATTACATCTCGAGTTAATGCTAGTAATAAGGATGACATCAAGTACGTGCTGGTAACAAAGTCCAAGACAGACTTGAAGGTATGTGTTCCTCAAATATGATATCTGGTCCACAGTTTAGGCATTTTCGTACTGGTTTCACATGGTCCCTCCGCCGAAATAATTAATAAGAAGAAGAATTGTTGTAATTAAATAGTTAAGTACCTTATGGTGTTAATAAATGTTTTATTGTTAAAGTTAAAATGGCGTGATCCATTCAGTATTATATTAATTAATATTCATTTACAGAATTCGCGCGAAAGGTGAAACAATTGGAGGGTTAATAGCGGCACATAATGCAATGTACAACTTAATAATGAGTTTACTATGTACGATTTTATGGTCATGTTAAAAGATATATATTATATGTTAATAATAATTAATCATAAGCCCAACTTTAAGATCTTTTTGCTTTTGCGCACCACATATACATCTTGGAAACAATTCATTCTAGCATTATTAGAGAACGTTTATTTTCTTTTTTGTCCAAAATTACGCTTTATTTTAAACCTACATCTTGATTAATACATTTAAGCATATTTACTTTTCTATTTCATTTTCGTCGATTTTTGTTATTTATTCACAAATCTAATTAGCACCAGAGAAACGGATTAGTAACGTAACCACCAAATTTTATAAAACTATATTGTATAGTTTTTGAGTTAGGGTGTATACTTGAATTGCACAGGCAGATATATACACAGACGCCGTGATGAAAGTGAATGAGTTTTCTGGAATACTCAAAACGTATAAGACAATCGAAAACCCTAATTCTGATTTTCGACACCATTCTAATGCATTACCATTACATACATTACCATAGATTACCATTATATACATTATCATACATTACGCCGATCCAGTGGTTGAGCGGTCAGGCATGCGTTTCCGTCTGATCGCTGGATTGCCGGGTTGCGGATTCGAATACAGCGGGAATGGATGTTGTCATGTCGAGGCTAAGTCAGACTTCTGCCCATCGGGGAGCCTCTATAAAAGTGAAGCTGCAAATCTTCTCGCCTTCGCTATGGGACCTGGGGGTCTTGTGGACGTGGTGCGTAGGCACCCCTTCACCACGGGGGAATTAGTAACGAACGAATCATGCATTACCATTATATGCATTTCTATAATATTACCATTATATACCGGGTGCCATAAAATAACGTGAGGTGTTCAGAGGTCTCTAGCTAGTAATGTATTGGACGAAATGTAACAAAATTCGGTGGGAGTACACAGTAGAACATACGGTTTCGACTTTATTTTAAAGTTCCAAAAGTCCCCTCCAGGGGAAATTTTGGCGCTTTTTACCGAGTAATGTGCACTAATTTGTATAATCGTGTTCCGTGTAGCGATCATGTGGATAAAAGGAAAGGCTAGGAGAATTCTCATCATTCGGAAGCGAACTACCTAGTACCTTTGGATGGCCCTTACCTTACGTGATCGCGCTTCGTTAGTCAAGCTGTATTATCAGCGGAACGAGAATGCCAATGCTGCCCCATCGTGAATATCGGCGGTTGAAGAAGTTACGAGGTTACGACGAGGACCGATGAGCTTAACAAATTTACGAAACATGATTCAACGATTTGAAACTACCGGTGGAAAATGTCGTGCAGCGTATGCAGTTTTTGGAACATCACAATGGTGGCCATATTGAACCTCATTTGTAATTAACAATAAACGTTGTCATGCATTGTTAACAAAATGGATGTGGTCTGTCTCATTTGGCATTTACTCATTCATTATTTACACTACTGCACTTTTGCAGCGCAAAATTTTAATTTTTTTTTCTTTAGAAATCGAAACCGCATGTTCCACTATGTACGCCCACATAATTTTGTTACGTTTCGTCCAATAAATTACTTTCTAGGGCTCTGAACACCTCCTGTTATTTTATGGCCACCCAGTACATTACAATTATACACATTGCCATGTATTGTAAGAAAAGTAAAAAAAGTAAAGTACATTACCATACATTACCATTATACACATTACCATGTATTGTAAGAAAAGTAAAAATAGTAAAGTACATTACCATTATATACATTACCACGTATTGTAAGAAAAGTAAAAACAGTAAAGTACATTACCATACATTACCATTATATACATTACCATGTATTGTAAGAAAAGTAAAAAAAATAGTACTGATTTTCTACTTGTATACTATGTTTTCTACTTGTTTTCTACTACTATATTTAAGTAGACAAATTAATGTAGACACAGCCATTTTGATATGATTTAACTGAAAGGGTTTCTAGTAATAAATATTTAAAGACATGTACAGCTTTCTAATTCTAAAGTGTCCATTAAATTGCCGAAAAGTTTCTATTGCACATAATAATGAAAATTATTTAAAACTTTTCTCTTTAGAGTCATTAAAGAAGTAACCAATATACAAAACACAGCCAAAAATGGTACCGACACACTTTAATGACAGTGTGTATAAATTGCAGAACTGTTATAATTTCAGTTTTTTTACATTTTCAGTTATTGGACGGAGAATCAGAGACAAAACACTTTTAAATTATAGAAAGAATATCGCCCCGTATTTTGACAATCATTGCAATGTCACCGAAAATACTACTTAGTGATAGGTATTTATTACATTCCGTATGCGAGTTTCATCCGTTTCTGGAGTAGGTACCTACAACAGTAAATTTTGGATAATTCGACACATTCGGGATTTCATCACTATCAAATTTGTCGGATTATAAATGGAAACAATATAATGGATAAAAATGATATCTTTATTTGCCTAAAACGTTACACAGACTGGATTAAGTTATACGGTATGTGAGACACATTCTTAAATGAATTTCGAAATTATAAAGCAATATTGAATGATCACAAATCCTGATACATTCGAACATTTCCTAATACATTCGAACAAACCAGAATACCGATTGAAGTTCACACCGGACAATCGACCGTGCCGAACCACTAGATGCCGGATTAACGTCAGTCTACTGTAATTAGACAATGCTGTACAACTCTATGATTGACTTTTTTCATCTAGCTCGCTTTGTTGGGGAATTTGTTATCCTAACATTTTAAATTCTCCGTTAGAAGCGCTGCAATCTCTTATATTCGATCGTGAGTAGTTACTTAACTACAGACAGGCATAACGGGTACAGTCATCGATTTTTCTCTAAATTTATTGGGGCGGTTAAAAACTTTCACAGGAACTTTTGTGTTAAAGAGCAAATTTCAACACATGACTGTAATTTAATTACCTTCTGAACCAAGCGATAGCTTTTGATAAATTGTTTTCAGGTAACGGAGTTGATAACGGAGTTTTTAACACCTACAGCAGAGCGTGTAATAACGAGAATTATTAAAAAAATATATATCCTTCCATCTGTCTGTCTGTCATAACCGCTTATAACCCGATGATGCCTCAACGGATTTATGTACTATTACCATTGGTTTCTTAAGTTTAAATAGGAATAAATTTATGGTTAGAATATTTTAGATTTTGAATAGCGTTAATTTAATTTACTGTCCGAGAATACGACGTGTATATATATATTCTTGGGTTTTAATAAGGTAGTGAGATAAAAATCACTTACCTTTATTTTAGCGATGATTAGGTAGCAATTCTGCTCCCTTTGAGCATTTGGTTTTTATAATAGACGATAACATGATTTGTAGCACTGATGATTAATACTATAATTATTTAATTATATTTTAATTATACATATTTACTTGACATTAGTTTATATAGAGTGGAGAGGATATATTTGCAAATGTTCTTGCAATATTGAATGTCCGACAGTTAACTGCTAACGATGTGAAGCGAGTGAACATGAAGGGTTGCAGGAGGTTGGCGGAAAATGAAAGAGTCACAAATTGTCTGATATCGCTCAAATGGCGATTCATCACAAATATCCAACACTTATGCCAATCATAAATGGAATATTCTTATTCAGGATATGAGTGGGGGGGGGGGGGGTGAGTCTTCAGAGATAAACAATGTTCCTTAAGCATCCCAAATACCTTTGTAAGGACAGTTCCATGAGTGTACCTGTTACATCTATCTATGGTAAAGTGACCATGCACGATCGAGTAAAGGCGATTTTAGTGCCCCCAGCGGAGAATCGAAGAAGTTAGGAACAAAAATTTGGCAACAAAGCGAGATAAACAATGTTCCTTAAGCACCCCAAATACCTTTGTAAGGACAGTTCCATGAGTGTACCTGTTACATCTATCTATGGTAAAGTGACCATGCACGATCGAGTAAAGGCGATTTTAGTGCCCCCAGCGGAGAATCGAAGAAGTTAGGAACAAAAATTTGGCAACAAAGCGAGATAGAAGAAAAATGTCAATTGCAAAGTTGTTGATCGCTGTCTAATGAGAAGGAGTCGACACCTGGAGGGAATGCAACGAGTATATGAAACGCTTTAAATATATATCAAAAATTTGTATCATTAGACGATGTAACAACGGTAACCTGCAATGTGTGCCAAAGCACGGGGAAATATTCTTTTTCAATTTCAATTATTACTGACGGGGAATATTTTATTCTGGCTGTATATTTGATACATGCTCAGTTATGTTTGCTTTAGCATTCTTGAATATGACAGAAATTCGCCAGTAACCATACTGTGTCAATTTTTTTTTAATTTCTAGCAGTAGCACTCATTACAATGGTCATTTTCCAATCAACCTGCAGAATCGTGAATGAATAAGTCATTACATGACGTTGTCCCGGCACACCAGGGACGGCGGAACACACTACGCGCAACAACACAACATCCCTGTCCGCAAGTGAGGTTCAAACTCACACTCTGGCAACCGAGCGAGGATGAAACGTTTCCCTGACCGCTCAGCCATCCCGACAGACGTCAAATAAATGCTTTTTGTAACAGTTTTACGGTCAAATACTACTTATTAGGTTCTAGAAATTTGCAATTGTTTTTCTTGTCTATCTCTCATTGTTACAGAAGTCGTTAAGCTTAGATTTTAAATTCTCGTCTAGGGGCACTTCAATCTCTTTCCGATGGGACATGGTTATTTTGCAATAAATAGATATAACCTGTACTTTCATAGACTATTCTTATATAGTTATTGGGATAAAGTACTTATAAAGTACAGGAAATCGGTATATTATTTGTCATGTATTGGAGTAATCAGTAAAATGTATCGTAATAAAAAAGTACTGAAATACAGTGAAAAAATTCTAAATGCTAATTAAATAATTATTATATTTAGTCCGCATGTGTAATAGGGACATTAAGTTGAAATGCTAACGCCAAAGTTCTATTTAAAAGTATTTCATTTAATTCCCTTTTAACAGACATGATTAATCCGTTTAAATTGGCTTCTTTAGTTACGATTTCAGCAGATTTGGCTGAATACAATTGTCTACACATAATACGATAATGTTCCATTTTTATGGTGTAAATTAAGTGTTTAAAAGTCGACGGAGATTGTTTTGAATTCAATATTTATTTGGATGTAGTTGGATAGAATCTGAGGTTTTAACAAGATTATAACAGATCTAGCGAACAAAACCGTAGAAAGTTTAATTAGAAAACATATAAAAACTCATTGTGTTCAAATATTTATGTAAGAAACTATTCAACTATTTAGTGTCATTTCAAATAATTATTTATTTATACTTGAATTGTAATATTGAGTAACATCGCTGTTCCATTCGTAGTTTCGGAAAAGTTATCACATAGTTTCAATCTTAACACTCTCGTGAAGTATGACGAATGGTGTTTTTAACCAGCTTTGCATGGAATAGGTAACTTTTTATTCTGATCTTTCACATTTCTCTAAAAACAAAGTATATTGTTAGACAGAATTCATGTATTTATTCCGAAATGCACCCCCCATTCCCCAAAACAACTACAATCACAAAATTTTACGACCATTCAATTTCAAGGTTTCGTTTGCTTTTAAAGCAAAATTACTTTTCGTGATTTGTAGATTTTCAGAATGTCAGTGCAATGCAACAGGAGCATAAGTAAAAGTTCCAGTACTTTAACCTCGATTGGTGAAAATCTTCGAAACTTTCAAATCTTCGTCACTACAAGAAACTAGCTGGAAGATCGGGGGATTTGAATAAATTGAGATATTTATTCATAGGGGATTTTTGAACTAATAACTTTTGTGTGAAATGGTATGTAAGCTACTTACATAGTACGGCTGCCTGCTCATGCTGTGCATCGTTAGCCGAGAACTACCTCCGTAGATGTCGGGTTTGCCACCTGCAATTCTGAGAGGTTTTCGAAAGGCCACTTACCTGTCATTTGGTATTATGGTTAGGGTAAACTATTTAATTTCAGTGTGCCAGTAATTTTTCCCTTTTTAATTTCATTTAAATAAAATTTAATTTGTTTAAAGAAGGTGGGATAGATTTTTAAGTCATGTTAATCAGTTGTAGGAAGTCAGCAAGATGGAACTCATTAGATATTACGCATATTTTGTATACAACAATGAGTTTGCGGGCTAAAATTGTTTTCTTATCTACAACTAATATTTTCAAAAAATATGGTACATGAAATAAATTTATTTTTTATTTTTGTTATACATTATCCGAGCGATTGCTTCAAGAAAAGTGGTCTGAATACAGACGCAGCCAGCTTAAATTACATCTTAACTTGTCTCCCGTTATGGTATTATCATGGGAACTTCGGTCAATTTAAGTCCACTGTGTATGTGTGTTACGGTTAAGTTAACCACAGATGAAACAAAATTTTCAGTGTCTGAAATTATGTAACGTTAAGTAAGAAAAACAAACTAGTGTCCAACGACTTTTCTACAAAATAACAAAATACGAAACCAGTGGAAAAAGTTTAGGATGTTTTTATGACGATATTAGAAGCATTCATACTATGACTATGTTAGAAGCATTCATACTATGGCTATGTTAGAAGCATTCATACTATGACTATGTTAGAAGCATTTTCGTATACATACAACTGTACACGATTCGCTGTTGTTGGGATAGATTGTCATTTACTTTTCGTTGTATTTATATGTTTAGTGCATTATTTTATTTGATAATTTAATCAATTCTAAATTTATTTGATACTTTAATGAACTGCATTTCAGGTTATTAATGAATCAATTGTTAAGGACGACCACAGTAAAGTCCATGTCCCATTCTTAACGAACCGCAATCAACATTTGCCTGAATTTTAATAAGAAGAAAGATGACATTTTGTATGCATATGTGGAATTGTACGCCGGTATGCAGACTTACAATTTCAGTTATTAAAACGAAATCTAACAGGACAAAACACCCATTTTTAATCAGGGCATGCTTACTACCCTTTCTACAAATAACGCATAAAAATAAAATATTGATCGATTGGTGCTTTGGATGAGTAACCATCGTTGTACAAAAGTTAAATTAAAACAAGAGAGATCAATCATGCTTAAAGCATTGATTATGAAACACTTTCCAACTTCAATGCAATTTTATTTAAACATGTCTAAGATGCAATGCATTTGTCTGTAATATTTTAAAACTTATCACAATACTACATTAATTTATTATATTTGAAAACTTAAACTTTCATCGAAAAAATGAACTTCATTCAAATGACGGCATTGAAATATAAATTGCCTGGTTTAAGCATCTCTAAAATGTGGTACATTCCTCGGTAATAATTTTAGAATTATCATAAAACTACGATAATTTATTATATTTGAAAACTTTATCGAAAACAACTGAAATTCATTCAAATGACGTCATAGAAAAAATAACACGCCTGGCTCTCTCTATAAAAGCAGCATTTCATTCATAAATAATTTCCCATTCATGTCATTCATCACAATACTATAATAATTTATTTTATTTAAAAATTAAGAACATGGAGCTACAAGTAATTAAACTCTATGCGTAAAACTTCATCGAAAAAAATCGTCCTGCCCCTTGTAAAATTAATGAATATTTCATTCATATCAGCTATGCAGACTCCATGAACTAAATGGTTTTGTGTTAAATAAATACAGCAATTCTAATACAACTCATTCTACATATTTTGCTGTTTACATTTTACATAGGTGAAAAATAGGCTTCGTTGTAGAAATAATCAAATTTGGATGAGCATTTAAACTCAAATATATTGTCATTGCGTTGTTTCAGTATGTAGGTGCAAAGAATTTAGGCCAAAATAAAGTGATTTTAGGACGGATACAACACTCAATATGAATTAAAAAGAACTGTAAAAATCACGATTTTGAGACAAGATGGATGCCATATATCATTTTGAAGTGGGTCACGTGATTTTTTCATATCATGGTCACGTGATCGCTTCATATAAGAGGTGTTATTATTATTTTAATTTTAATTTAAAAAACTACTGAATATATTTCGCTGAATTTTTTTTATATATTTTATGGAACAATTTGAATATTACCTAAAACTTTCGAAACAATTTGTGGATTTTAAATCCGCTTAAAAAATGTTTGAAAAATTAGGTCCCATAGGGCTCAATGTATTTCATTTTTTCAACCCGGATTCAATCCAAAACTAATTGAGTGATATTATTCATTTATATTCCCATAGCAGGGGGGGTGCCACTCCTCTGCCACGAACACTCTCTGTGACGTCAGTTGGAGTTGGAGTTTACTTGCAGCGCGCGGCACAAGATGGCGCTCGGGGTTATTTTATTTTTTGTTTGAAACAAGTGTATTTTTAAAGTGTTTATTGGTTTCGAAGACTTCTTACAAGTTCAACTAGAATTTTAATCAAAGATTTGCATCTTAAATTCCAGGCAATGCTAGATTTTTTTATGTGAATAATTAAGTGTTCTTTTCGTAATATAATGTATATTTTAAAGTCGTGTTTCCCAACCTCAGATACATGCAAAAATTTCAGTATTGAAGAATAGGACTCATTTAAATTCGTTTATTAAACCAAAGATATTTTTTATTAAGAAATTAATGACTAAAAGTACATTTATATTTTCAAAATTTATTTTTATTCCTTTTTTTAATGTTGAATAATGCAAATTTTAATCAAAAATTTTCTTTTAAAATAGTCAACATTGTAAAATTTATATTAATTTGGGAAAATGCACTTCTTTCTTGAAACATTAGTTTAGTTCATGAAGTTCCATCATATAGGATTTTTAAATCTTAAAAGACGAAAGTACAGTATACTTTTTATTCATTTCATTTTACAGCAAGTTATTTGTATCTTTATATATTTTCTAATGATGTTCTTGTAATTTTTGCAAAATCTCGCACATTTTATATTAATTAAATTTTATTACATTACATTTTATTAGTTAAATTTTATTACATTATATTTTATTAATTAAATTTTATTACATTCAAAAAATGGGGGGAGGGGGGAGTACTATTTAAGAAAATAAACAGGCGCGGGTTTTCAAGGGGATAAAGGTTGGGAACCGCTGTTTTAAATCAGATTGCAAGTTGTGTACATGTATGTGCATGCAAATTGTGTACAAAATTGTGAACAAAATTCATATAAATTATAGAAGCATCACTTAAATCGTTTACAAGTTAGGCATAAGTACATCCCCCCCCCCCCCTAAAAAGACATAAAACTCTTAGTGTTAGCGTTTTAATTATTGTTTTGATTTAATCTCGCACATTTTATATTAATTAAATTTTATTACATTACATTTTATTAATTAAATTTTATTACATTCAAAAAATGGAGGGGGGGGGGGGTACGATTTAAGAAAATAAACAGCTTGCCCGTATATTTTTCATCATGAATCAATATACTATGATACATTTAATTTATTACTCTGAAAGTATATCATAGTGTGTATGTTAAACGATTATTTTCTATATTTTTATATGTTTACATTGAATTTCGATTTGATATAAATTATCTTTTTGATCTAAAAAAAATTAATAAAATCAAGTGTTTAGCAATAAGTTCTTCACTATAAAAGCATCACTTAAATCGTTTACTAGTTAGGCATAAGTACACCCCCCCCTAAAAAGACATAAAATTCTTAGTGTTAGCGTTTTAATTATTGTTTTGATTTTCAATTATTAGAGATAACATAATCGAAAATAACTTTATATGCATTTAGAAAGAAATTACGCGATGTTTATTTGTGCATAATGAAAATTTTAGAATGATTGCATGTTTAAAAAACTTTCCGAACATATTTCTGTATATTCGTGTATTTAAAACAAAATTAATTAAAAATAACATCGCCTTCTGTAATAACATTGACTGGTTTCAAAAAGCGAAACGAAACTTTCAGATGATTTATATTTTTCAGAAAGGGAAATACAGTTTTATTATATATATACCCTTCCAAAAAAACCCTGTACTGCATATTTAAGTTGTGTTCAAGTAAAATTAATGTTATTTGAGTATTTATTTCATATTTTAAATTAAAAAAAAATGATTAAATTAATTTCGTTAGCATCCTTTAACATTGGAGTCTACCGGGCCCTACCTGACATTTAACTCCAAGTGACGTTGCGTCTTTACGTGCTCTCATTGGCTAGAGCTGAAGTGGCGCAACCTTATAGATATAGTAACCTTGTTCCCATAGGTCCTACAGACCGTCTGAACAACATACTAAAATTTCATTTTGTTTAAGTCATTTTTACGGCAGTTATCGTGCTAACGGACAGATAGACAGACAGACAGACAGAATGTACAAAGTCATAAACACTTTTCAACTTTGTTGTAACTTTGTTACACTCTACCTCCGTTATACATACAATAATGAAACACAGATTTATGGTAATACATTTTGGTGATTTAAATGTGTTACTTTGATTTACCGTTGTTTCCCTGTATTCTAATTTGTTTAATTTAATATCCAAATTCTGAGGAAATTCTCTTTTGCATTAGGATTATGAAATATTGAAATTATTTTTTTATATTTCTAATTACATAATTATTTCTGCAAATTTTCTTGCTGCAAGTGCTGTAAGAAATGTTTGAGAATGATGAGGTCTAATAAGAACGAAACAGATCCAACGGCACTGATTTCCGTAAGAAGGAGCATAGTTCCAAACTTCAAAATATTCCCTCTGTCGGTTTTGTGACTATACCTTCGTGTTTAACTTTCCCTATTTGAGAACTATTGATGAAGTAAACATTTTCCAATATTTTAAGAGTTAAAAACAATTAATAGTTTAACACAGGATTTAATAAACATATGTTTTCTTTAAACATCCGTTAAGAAATTACATTTTATATCGAAATTAATAATTTTTGCCTCTGGTGGTTACCTATTCTTCTCTCATGCTGATGGACAAAACCTGACCAACTAACCAACTAATTCATCTCCATTCAACCCGAAAATAGTGTTTTTGGGAAACAAGCGATTTCAAATTGAACACTGATTAGAAAACGGAGATTTCCTACTTCAACACATAAGGAAGCGAGGATTTTGTTCTCAGTATATAAGAGATTTGAAAAATATTCTTCTACCTTGTATATTAGCGATGTTTTTCAATAAATAAAGAATATATTTGATGGACTTTATTAGATAATTAAAATTTTGCATCATGTTTCTAAATAACAATCATTGACGTAATATATGCATAGTTGAAGCATACTTCTACGTTGTTTATCAGCGAGGTTTTTTAATGAATGGAAAATATATTCGATGGATTTCCTCATATAATTCAAATTTCTCGCTACGTTTCTAAATAACAATATTTGACGGAATATTTCCGTACTTGAAGCATAATTCATCACTGCTTATCATCGAGCGATTTTAATTTAACTAATAAGTAATTTCAAAGCCGATGTGGTGGCCGAGCGGTCAAAGGGGCAGGCGTTTCCTCGTGATGGCTCGGCTGCCAGATTGCGGGTTCGAGTCCCGCCTGCGAGCATGGATGTTGTAATGTCTTATTTGGGACAGAAGTCAGACTTCTACCTTCGGGTGCCCCGGGTCATTAGACTAAACAGAAGCAGTGCACTCATTCTTCCTTAATTGTAATGTCAGTGACACGACAACAACAACAAGTAATTTCAAAAGTAGTTTGAAAAAAAAGCTTATTCATGGAATATTACATATATAATTGGTATAATGGATTCAAAATTTTGATCCTTGACCACGGGTTCTAATAGTAAGTTAAACAAGAAAGATCAATCATGCATAAAGCATTAATTATGAATCACTTTCCAAATGCAATTCCATTTTATTTAAGCAACACTAAAATGCGATACATTCAGCGGTAATATTTTTTAAATTATTACAATACTACAATAATTTATTATATTTGAAATCTTAAAACGTCATTGAAAAAAATTAACTTTATTCAAATAACGTCATTGAAATATAAACCGTCTGATAATCTGTGTAAAAGTAGTAAATATTTCATTCATATACATTTATCCCATTCCTTTCATTCATCATAATACTACAATAATTTATTTTACTTAAAAACTTGAAACCGTGGAGGTAAAAGTAATTTAACTCTATGCTTAAAACTTCATCGAAAAAGTTTGCTATAAAATCGTCTGCTTCTCTAGGTAATATCAATGAATGTTTCATCCATATCAGCTATATTGTAGACTCCAGAGCCAAATAATTTTGTGTTAAAGAAATTCAGTAATTCTTATACAACTCATGATACATATTAATGTGTTTATATATTCTCCATAAGGGAAAAATTAGGCTTCGTTGTAGAAATAATCAAAGTTTGATAATCATTCAAACTCAAATATATTGTAATTACGTTGTTTCAGAATATAGATGCACAGAAATTAAGCAAAATTAAAGCTCTTTTATTACACAGACAACACTGAATATAAATAACTTTAAAAATCACGATTTTGACACAAGATGGACGTCATATTTTATTTTGAAGTGGGTCACGTGATCTCTTCATATAATATGGGTTGTTGTTGTTGAGACTCAGACCGTCCAACCTACCAGAAAGGTGTAAGGTAACTGTTTGGACCGCCGGGATGTGCCACCCAATTTAGACCGGAACCCAGTGGGGGAGACATCCACAGGGGCCGTACCCTCCTTCCCCTACCACCAACCTCTCGGACGGACTTAAGGATCCACATGTGTAACGTAATCGTACTCCGCGTGAACACGGCGGCAGTTTTGGCAGTGGCGGGAATCGAACCCTTGGCTACCGAGTGCAACTCCCGCGAGCTAATTACTGGGCTACCGCGCCCTCATATTATATGGGTGTGATTATTATTTTAATTTTTATTTAGAAACTACGAATATATTTTTCTGAAATTTTTTTCATAATTTTTATGGAATAATTTGAAATTTTGCTTGATTTGAAAGCTTGACCTGATATGATATTCTTGAGTGCATAACTTATATATATAGTGTTGCATAACTTATATATATAGTGTATAATACGTGTTTACAAACTTTCAACAAGACTTTGCATGATCTTCAGTTCTATGACAGACTGCCAGCCAGGAAAAATTCCAATTACAGAGTTGGCAGTCACACGAGATTTAATCGGACTTTTTTTTTATTGTTCTTTGTTTTTATTGTTTCTTTGTCCGCGGGGAGATGCGTGAGACCAGAAATTGAGTTCATATCAGATTTAGGTGAGTCAGTTTTATGTTCAATATTTATGAGCGTCTTAATGTTGGACAATAGAAGAGAGCTAATGAGGCCAGTTTTTCTAACACTTTGACCTGAGAGGTCAATTAGGCCATAAATCTAAGATGATGAGGTGAAGCCCCGAGAGTGGTTAAAGATGTTCACCAATGGCAAGATGTTTGGGCGCATTGCCCTAAAGTTGGCCAATCAGAGCGAAAGAGGCGTGTCAGACTTCAGGCAAAAGGAGGTGGCAACCAAGAGATGATATTACATAACTTCAAGGAAAATGGTAGTTATGAAACAAGTGATGAAGTAGTTAGTAAAATCAGAAGTACGAGTGAGATTTTCTACAATAGTACGGAAGCTATACAGACGAGAAATCATGATGATTTCTACGGAGTCCGGAGGCAAATGTGAAACGACAATGTCCTGATTACAGGTTCCAGAAGTGTTCGAGAATACAATGCGCAGATGCAGTACGAGTAAGGAGCCCAATATGTAGAGTTAAGGTCAGTACGATACGCAGATGCAAGAAATGTGTTCAATGACCAAGCAGAAAGTGCAGGTAAGTGCCCATTAATAATTGTAGAAGGTCGGTAATGCATTTAGGAATTATTGAGAAACAGGTCTCACACTTGCTCTCTCCTCCGCAATTAATATAAATAATTGTGTAATTAATTTTATAAGTATTCCATGTTGTGAATAAATGAATTTATTTGTAAAGCTAACCATGGTGCAATTAATGGAGTAGTATTATGTTAATAAATTTTCGTTTACAGAACTCGCACTGAAGATAAAATAATGGTGGGTTTCAATAGCGGTGAACAACGCAATGTGTTCAATGTTAAATGTTATAACGATCAATGATTTACGATATTATGGCCATGTTCAAGAGAAATTCAATTTAATATTATGCTTTGCATAATTCTCATATGATCGTTAAAGCGGTATTATTAAGTAATCAACGCAACTAAGAATAAATAAACTTTAATGTTTTATTTTCAAATGTGCGGTATTAATGGTAATCAACGCATTAACAATTATGAAGAATTTAATAATCTAAAATCCCATTTTTAAGTTCTTTTTTATTTTACTTTTCTGCACCACAAAGTCATAAACACTTTTCAACTATGTTGTAAAGTGTTAACAAAATTACATCATAGTATGTGCAATAAATATGTTACATAAGAGATCAATCGATTGTAAATCATTCGAATTTAGACTGCGGTTTGCTGTTCGGTAGATTTTAGATAGGAGGTGCTAATCCGGCATCCAATGGTTAGCCAAGCTCAATTGTCCGGTAAGCCTTTAGAACGGCATTCGGTACTTTTAGATTGTATTCGGAAATGCTCGTGAGCCCACTTCATTATACAGATTGCTGTTCATTAAAGTACAACTTGTAATTTTTAAATGAATGTAAACATTTTTTTCAATTACTATACATGTGATGACAGATTTACGCGATGATCGAAATATTTGATATTGGGATGCTGTAGAGTACCAAGGATAATAAAAGCCAGGTCGAAGTCTAAGCAATAAAAACAAGGTTGCTTCTAACAATACACGCAGACTGGAAGTCGCCAAGGATTGACACTAAAATCAAATTACTTTACGCGAGGGCAATAAAACTTGCTTCACGTTTCTTTGAAAAGCCCTGCATGCAACGAGCCCGCTGGTAGTTGCACCAGGTGATCTCAAGTCAGTGAGAAAGCTCTCGTACCAGTCAGCTCAAACTAATGGAGACGGGGTTTTCTGGGGGTTCTGCAGGGTCAATGTTATGCAAGGGGGGAAAATAATGCGGGACCAGCAGCGAGAGTTGGAGAAGACACAAGAGAAGTTCAAGAGTCTAAAATACAATTTATCCATAAGAGTTCATATTTATTAGTTCAGATAAACTAGTGTGGAGAAGGAAGTCGTGAATCCAGAAGTCACACAGAACGACGCATTAAATTACAAGTACATAATCGCAAGAAAGTACAATGATGTAGTAGTTAAGTGTGGAAATTAATATAGATTTGCCAACAACGTCGGTTGCCAAAGTTGCCGCCTCCTGTTACTCTGCAACTAGTAAGCTACTGAAAGCAGCTACCCTTTTAGCGTCCATGAGGACTTGCCATTTTAATAATAAATTAACTATAAAGTCACATCGAAAATCTCAATCTGTCATCATGCCCATTATCGCCCATGACATCACACAACTTAGAGTGAACCAAAATTTGATAAGAACTATAAAGGTCTAATTGAAAATCTAATAAGAATTATAAAATTATAAATTGAAAATTTCAATGAAAAAATATGTTTTAAACGAATAATTAATTAACGAAAAACAAAGTATTATCATTGAGAAGTTTTAGCATTTTAATGTTTTATTATTTAGGAATTATGTTTATTTATAAGTTGATACCGGACGCTGTAAAAGGGTGGGATATATGTCGGAAGTATTTGGCTGTGTACACACTATCACAAGGCCAAATTTATATTTAATAATGTTATTAAACCCTAACCTTTAATAATTATCCACCAAATATATTTTCCGTTCATTTAATTGGTTTCCTAATTCTACACCCTTTTGAATAATTTCTCATCAAAATACAGTTTCATCCAGCCTGTGTAACATTTTAGGCAAATAAAAAAGTTTAGACAACAGAATGCAATAAATACCTATCAATAAATTGCATCACCATGTTCTCTAAGTAATATTATTGATGGAATTCAAGTGCGCATTGTCCCTGATGGAGAGCAATTGACAGGTTTTTACCAGTATTCTGTTCATATCAGTATTGTTTATTTTTTTTTCATTCCTACAAGATAGTAATAACCATATTGTCAATAACCATATTGTCAATAGCCATATTGTTAATAACCATTTTGTCAATAATTATTTTCCTTTCATTTAAGTGGTTCCCTGATTTTACACCCTTTTGAATAATTTCTCATCACAATACAGTTTAATCCAGCCTGTGTAACATTTTAGGCAAATAAAAAAGTTTAGGCAACAGAATGCAATAAATACCTATCAATAAATTGCAACACCATATTCTCTAATACTGCGAGTACGCAGTAATATTTTTGATGGAATTCAACTGCGCATTGTCTCTAACGGAGAGCAATTGACAGGTGTTATACTAGTATTCTGCTCATATCAATATTGTTTATTTTTCTTCAATACTACATAAGATAGTAGTAACCATATTGTCAATAGCTATATTGTTAATAACCATCTTGTCAATAATTATATTGTATCAAATAAATTCCTTCTGTAACAGTTAGTAGGTACACATTTAGTAGATACATTATATTTCTGTTAGTAGATACATTATATTTCTGTAACAGTTAGTAGTTTATAGTAGATTCTTACTAGTGAAACAATCGCTGCAGTAACTTTTACTCGGTCGGACATGGTTTTTTTTACACAGCTAGACCTAAAGTGTTTACTCATAGATTATTGCCTTACAAAGTAATAAAGGTGCTTAAGGACATTCTTAGACAGGAGGAAGCTTGTATATTTCACAGACATATTAATAGTTCTCTTTTTCTAACGTCAAAATTAATTGTAACATTACTCTCCAATGAGCAGAAAATGTAATATGAAAAATATAAAGTCTTAAAAAGTTATGCTCAAACGATTGATCTTCTCTAATGTGAATGAAAAGAATATAAATATTTCTGAAATATTGTCGGATCTTTATCTTTAGATATAAATAATGCGCTAGAAATACTGTGTTATTATATTAAAAAAAGGGATTTGAGCACAATAAATGAGGTAAAAGAAACCGCTTACAGCATGAATGCATAATTTAAACGAAACGTCTGATGTTCAACACAAGCAATCATCTGAAAATATTTCGGTTCCCTGGGGTAAAACACAGATTTTATTAATTTCTATTTGAACAAAGTGAGCAAAGTTTAGTTTTTAATTCAATAAAGATTAATGTCTCTTATACAGGAGAACAGTTTTTTTTAAGAATTCCTTGATAGTATTGTTTGAATTAAATGCAAAATGTTAAGTTTTACTTTTTGCATATCACAAATGTTTGATTTATAAGTCAAACGAAAGAGAATAAGTTAAATTAGTCTTTACGATGAAACGAACGTGAATCATTTACAAAATTGTTCAATTTGTTTTATATAATCGCTATTCAAATTCATCCATCTATACGGAAATTTATACGAAAACCATTTATACGGAAAAACCATATATACGGAAAAACCATTTATACGGAAGAAATTGCACTGACTTGTCTTGTAAGAGAATAATTCTAAATATCCTGTGGACCTTTCTGGTAGGTCGGACTGCCTGGGTCTCAACAACAACAACATGTTCTGTAGAATTCTGAAATGTTTTTTATATAAATACTTTAACAAGTAAGCCTGTTGTGAGCAGACTTTGAAACTATATCTGACATGCATGACGCAGAAGAGAGACACTTAAATGTTTGAGATCCATGACACAAAAAACGCACTTAAGTCAAGAACAGAGATTTCCAAATATCGAGGAATGAAAACTTTGATACTCTGGAACTGTTTTTAAATTAACATTTCTAGTTCTCAGAAAACAGATTAAATTTTTATGGAATTCGTTAAATATTTATGAGCTAGATAAATAATAATTTCCCTTAATTTATATTTTATTGCTTCACTGATATCTTTGTGAACTCAGACCGTCCAACTCACTCGATGGTATGGAGCAGTTGAATGAATGACCGGGAAGTCACTGATATCACTGTAAAGTCTACTAAGTGTTTAAGGTTTTACTCTTTGAACATCTTAAAAGCTCAACTGACCCTTTCCCACAACAATTCTTAGTCCACATATGTATGTTATAAAAAATTGGAATTTTTGAAAGTTAGTGCTAATGTTGGTGATGCTTTGTTTATTAACGTTTTTGCTTTTTCACATGATTTTGAGTAGAGCAGCTTATATTTTATGCCCTTTGTAATTTAGTCACACTATCATCAATCAGTTTTTGTATAATTTTGAAAGTGTAATTACGATTAAAATGTAATTAATAATGCAGTTAACAAGTATATGTCTCATTTGTTATTCTTATAAACAATTAAATAAAGTAGTTATGACATCTAATTTTTCATGATCACGATTATTAGAACTTTTAGCATGCTAATTGTCTGTTCAATTGAAATAATTTAATTAGATACGAGCGAAGCGATGCCCATTCTTTATTCATAACGAAGCGAAATCAACAATTGCCCAAATATTGTAATATGTTTTACTCGAGAATTACAATAGGTAGGAATATGAAAATATGCAAACATACGTAATATTGTACACGTAACATACGTAAACATACGTAATTTGTTGAAGTGCAGAATCAGAATTTCGATAATTAAAACGAATTGTAACAGAGTAAAACAACCATGTTTACACCGCGCATGCTCACTACGCTTTCTACAAATAACAAGTAATCAACAACTTTTAAACAACTTATAAAAGCGTATGCACTTGCATGCATTGTGATTTGAAAGTGCTCCTTTATATTAAAAATGTTTTTGAGGTATAAATGTGCTACTTTAATTTCACTGTTTCCTGTATTCAACTTTGTTTCATTTAATATTCAAATTCTGAAAACTTACATGCTCTTTTGTATTAGGATTACCAAATGTTGAAATTATTTTTTCATAATACTAATTTCATAATTATTTGTTAAATGAAGTTTTAATTTGAAATCTTACACAGTTCACATACTTAATAATTCACTCACATTTGAATTCAATCCAATCCCGGTATTTCGCTAGTTTATTTACATTTTAAGCCAACTGCATTGTATAATTAGTTAAATCTTGAAGTAAAAGAGCCTGGTTGTTAATACAGCTAAGATTGGGTTCCTTACATTACTAGAGTATTTTACCAAATCGAAAATGATCTCATCGTATTAGGAATTTAAATCGAGAATGATATAGAACTGCTAGTCGGCTGTCTCGTTTAGAGACGAGAGACGGATGTGTGAGTCCGAAAATTGCAAACCGAGTTCCATGGATTGCTGAACGTCAGTGGATAAGGAGAGGCATGTTAAGTTTGTGTAGCAGGCGGGTTGAAAGAGCTGGCACAGCTATGTCCAAGATATGGCAATCGTCAGCTAACAGAGGACGAAGACTCCAAGTTCAACAAAAATGAAAGAGATGTAACGCGTTCAATACTCTGTTACCTTACACCTTTCTGGTAGGTCGGACGGTCTGGGTCTCAACAACAACAACAACAATAACAACAACAACGTTCAATGCTCTTTAATTACTTTCCCTGCATTACATGGTAATGTATAGGGAAAGTATTGGAATCATGCTGAAAATCGCAACTCGAGTTTTCGAAGGATCTACGCGTTTCGAGATCTCTAGAATACGAAAAAACTATTTTAGCGTGACGTCTGTGTATGTATCTGTCTGTCTGTGCAGATTTTGTATCCACTCTAACTGCAAACTAATCGACCGAATTTCATAATATTTGGTGGGTAAGTCACTTGTGGGTGAATTTGGTGCTGATTAGTTTTGGGTATGATTTGAGATAAAAGAATCTGCCTTTTTTTGCGAAATGGCCCGCAAAAACTGTATCCACTCTAGCTAGCTGAAAAACTAATGGACCGGATTTTACAAAATTTAGTAGATACGTCGCTTGTGGATCACACTGGTGCTGATTAGATTTCAGTATGATTCAAGAAAAAATATCCTGCCTTTTTTGCAAAATGGCCCGCAAAAATCGTCAAAATCTAAAATAAAAAACTACGTATGCTCAAATATATCCATTAAATGCTTGTTTTATACGTAATTTTCAACGATGAAAAGAATAAGTCAAATTCCATTACACTAGGGCTAGCCGTTCTGAGGGATTTCAGTTTTTTTATATTTTCTCTACGCCATCTTTGAAAATAAGTTCAGCTACCAAATGAGAATGAAAATTGAATTAAATGCGAATTAAATTTAATTAAAATAAAAAGAACGTGGATATAAGTCTGCAGGGAAAGTCATGTGCCGCCCAAATAAGATTTTTACTATAGTATTTATAAGCCGGGATACATGATTGCACAGTGGTTGAGACTTCGGGATTGAACGCGAAAGACCTTAGTTCGATTCCGAGAGTTACCTAAAAACTATTACATGAAGCACGGACACTTTAAATCTGTGAGTACGAAAGTCCTTCCGGGAGTATGGTGGTACGGAACAGAGGCTACGGTCTCTGTGGTTGCCACCCCCATTGAGCTCCAATCTGAATTAGGTGGCACTCTCTCGAATATGCAGACAGATACCTTACACCTCCAAGTAGGTTGGACGGTATGTGTTAAAAAAAAAGAAGTATTTACAAGCCAGAATTGAAACCTTGATATTAAGGACAAATATTGCTATTGAACATTGGTGTAACCTTAATGACTGTGAGAATAAGTTTTAAACTGTGTTCACTTTATTTTGTGATTTGGGACGGATAAGGCAAATACTAAAATCACACCCAGATTCAAGATATTTCATATGTTGCATTTAGACGGTGCTAGTGGAAATCAGTAAATTTCCATACTGCATTATAGGAGCCTATTATAAGTTATACGAATACACTGCTTAGCAAATACTGACTCATAGTATTATACAGTTGATTATGCTCCATCCAAATTTCACGGAGAATTCTTTACAAAATACAAATTTTTTAATTGGATAGCAATGAGTTAGTGCAACACATGCAGCGGATATTTTAATTTTCAAGCCTGATATGCTTTTTTCAAGGATGTAAAATGCTTAAGGAAAGTAATAATGTCTAAGGAAAGTATTGTGACGGGGTCGAAAATTCGGATTCGAGTTTTCGACGGGAGAGCACGTTTCAAGCATCCTTGATCACGAATCAAACACTTTTGAAGTGATGTCTGTGTGCGTGCGTGTGTGTGTGTGTGTTTGTGTGTGTGTGTCTGTGTGTGTGTGTGTGTGTGTGTGTGTGTGTCAGTGAGTCTGTGGAGACAATAATTGACGAACGAATGGACGACTCGAACGAAATTTGGTACTAAAATCACAATCCGTAAATACTGGAAGCCTATTGTTTTTCTACGCAATCGAATGTTCAGAACCTCCTTAAATTTTCGAGTGAAATTTTGAAAAAATCGTCAAAAAATCAAAACCGCTAATAAAGTTACGCAAATAGACATTTCTTATGTAATTTTTTATTAGAAAACGATTTACATAAATTTTAGAACGCTAACATGAACCGTTCTCGAGATATTGCATATTTTTCAAAAAATTATCAAAAAGTTATTTAAAATAAAAAAAAAACCATTTTCTATTGAGAAACATGTTCACTTTTCATATGTAATACCATGCGATAAATTTGGTGACATCATTCTCGTGGATCTACCTCGTTCCAATCATGAGAAAAGACACTTCGAGTATTACTTTTGTATTCTAACACCAATAGTCATTTATTTGCTATAGGAATAACTTATTTCTCCGTTTATAACGCTTGGCGAGATTTTGGTAACGAATTTGGCGGAATGTCGCCAACTTGGCGACATTTTTAATTGTTGCTAAATTAAGAAAAATCTCGCCAAATGGATGAAAATGACGCTAAATCAATGAAAATGACGACTAATTGAAGAAAATTCAATATCGTGGAAAGAATATAAGTATCTACTATAAGAATAACATTTTTTTTAACTCTTAAAGTAGTAAATTCATTGCATTATATAAGGAAAGTCATGTGTTGCCCACATCAGATTTTTTTAATATAGAGAAGTTTACATTTTTAATTTGTCAGCTTCGCATAAGAAGAATAATTATTTTGCATATTTCTAAAATAAAAAAATATCTTACAAACATGCTCTTATCAAATAATTATTTATAAAATGACATTCTTTGAGGCATAACTCTTTTTGAAATTTATTGAATTATAAATTAAATTATTTTGCCGCAAAGAAAAATAATAATGCTACGCATCTATTACCGTCAAAGAAGTTAAATCTCTTTAATGGATAAAAATCTATTTCAAATGTCTAAGTTACATTTAAATTCTTTTGTGCTTTAAGCGGTTTACTTAGTGAATTCTTTATTGAAATGACATGAAAAGATTAATTTCTTCCTACAGGTAAGACATTTTTATCAGTTTAAATTCAATCTTAATAAGATATCTTAATAAATCTTAATAGAGTTTTAATTTTAAGGTTTTCATTTTTATTGCAATTTTTTGTTTCAAAATTTAAAATATTGCTTAGAATGCCAGCTAATTAAGCATAACATTATAGTCATAAGGTTTTGTTTTAAATACTTTCTATGTTACGAAAAACGAGATAATAAAAACCACGTAACTGTTCAAGAAAATTCGCCAAATTCCGAAACTTGACAAAAATTGCCAATATGAAGATATTTCACCGAAATTTGTCATCAAGGTTACCTTCAAATGTTACCTTCAATTTAACCTTCAAAGTAACTGAATTAGTCATCAAGGTCCAGTAATGACCGGCCAGCTAGTGCGAGAAATTTGTCACTGGCTGGAGATACACTTTGGTTCCTTAGAACCACGTGATCTTTCAATATGTGTGGGAGTTTTTATTGCCCCCCCCCCCAGATAAATTTCTTTGAATTATCTATCAACCACTGCTGACCTTCTGACTGAGTTCAATGTTTGACGCTTACAAAGTTTATTGCCAGCTTCTGGTACGTTTTTTGGCGTCATAAATTGGATTCAAAGTGTGCAAAAAAACTAACTGTATCATACCTCTGTCGTCTGCATAAATGGGACGTAAATTAACTTTATCAAATATTTCCTGTTGATACAGCCATACTCATGCCTTTCCTTCCGCAACGGCTCTGTATCATTTATCTCGACAAAGGATGTCCTTTTTGCCACTAAAACTGATTGATATCATTAAATATTAATCAAATGCTTTTATATGGAGTATTAATATTTTCAAGTAAAATATTATGCCGATATGTATTTTAGCCATTGAGTCTAAACCTCAAAGACCCGCACACAAACGCAGAAGCAAGAAAAGACAGGCATAATTTAAAATGGCACATCTTGTCTTATAAAGTGTATTTCTGACAATATCTCGAATTTGAAAGGTTATGAAAAATAATAATTCTTTGTACAGAAGTATAACAATGTAAACAGAGACACCTATTACATATTATACTGAAATCACAATATAGTAAAACAAATTCTTTCGAAAACTAAATTCTCGTCATCGTCCTTATGTTTGATTTTTATTGAATTACAAACTAAATGATCTTGTCCAAATGGCAAATAATATCCATAATTTATACAAAGAATAAAATTAGATTATATATTTGTATCAGATAAAATTTTATTTCAAACATCAGGGTTGCATTTAAATTGCTTATTCGGGCTGCAATACGTTTTATTTTGTCCAATTATTCCTTGCAGCTTTTATTTTGAAAGACACCAAAAGATTAATCTAAGAAGATTCTTCAGAAATAGTTTTTTGATTTCTTTCATTATTATTAGATAAGATTTATATCTTGGGCATCTTTCTTTGAGGGTTAAACTTTGTTATGTCATCATGTATGGTACATGCGTATCTTTTTAATGGATAAGTAATAGATAAAACAGAATACACGGAATAAATAAAATAAAATACATACATAGAATAATTAAAATATAATAAATAGATAAAATATATTTAATTGATGAAATAAATGTAAGTTTTTGAGAAGCAGGAATATTTTTCAGAATAATTTAATTTTGCAGATATTTGTAGAGTAAAAGTTTTAATCTGATATAATGTGAGTAATATTACAGTTTTTAGAGGGTGCGGTGATACTTTAAAATTTGTAACTCATTGCTCAAAGTCAATTGTCCGAATGTTACCCTGTAAAAACGAGATTTCTTATTACAAAGTAAAAGAAAAACGGTTTTCATTCCAGACGCTTTCTGAACAAAGAAACATCTTATCAAAAATTATTTAGCGTAGCAGTGAGTCTGTTCACTGAGGTTTTCTGTAAGCTGAATTGCGTCTGTGGCCAAACAGTTCATATTCTAATCTTCAAGCCGATAGTTATCGGATCTGGGATCAAATTCCAAACTTGTCGTTAGTAGTTCTGCGTCCATCAATAGAGTGTACTGTTATAGAGGAGCTACGCACTCTATTGTGTTTATAATACATTTTGCAACCTCACTATAGGAGCAACCTCTACCGTCAGAAGTGGAACTATGATCGCCACGCTTGAATAAGTGCCTATATCTGGAAATGGATGTTGAACCGGTGAATGCTTACAAGGTCATAGTGATTTGGATTCCATTTCAACTGTAGCTCCCTGTAAAGTAACAACTGGAATCTTTCAGCCAGTTTCCAGTGATTTCTATAAATATCTTGTTAAAATAAGATTTCATTTGGAAACCAGTTGTTCGATTTGGTAGGAATATATTGTGATCGTAATCAATCAAAAAATTATATAATTTTCTGTGATCACATAATTTATCTAGTGATCGCATTATACATGTTTTATTGTGGATAATTTTTATTACCCAGATCGTCCGACTAACCTGAAGGTGTAAGATATATATATATATATATATATATATATATATATATATATATGGACAGATGAAAATGTGCCACCCAATATAGATCGGAGCCCAATGGGGATGACAACCACAGGAACCTTATCCTCATTTCCCTTGTTAAAATAAGATTGCATTAAGAAACCGATTGGTTGTTTTGTTTGAAATATGTTATGATCATAATCAATTAAAACATTATATAATTTCTGTGATTACATAATTTATCTAGTGATCGCATCATACCTGTTTTACTGTAGATAGTTTATTTCTACCCAGACCGTCCAACTAACCTGAAGGTGCAAGATATTTATTTGGACAGATGACAATGTGCCACCCAATATAGTTCGAAGCCCAATGGGGATTACAAGCACACGGACCATCCTTTCCCTAACCCAACACCTCTTGAATAGATTTTCGAACATACAGATTTATCCTACCAATTTTTCGCGTAGACACAAAGAAAAATTTTATATCCACACCGATCTGGAAAAAGATCCAGAGGACAATCGAAGTTAAGATGGATCAATTGTGTGGACAAGGATTTTAAAGATTAAAAATCGGAGAAGTAATTAATGATCAAGGAGGGACTATTTGAAGGAATCTTCTGTGGAAGGTCAAGGTCCATAATGTACAGAGTGCACTTCGACGATAAGAACTTGTAATTTCATCCCTGTAGTTCAATGGAAGAGCGTTGACTGGCCAGTTTGGAGATCCAGGGTTCGATTTCCGGTTGGGGTAGCAAGGCACGTTACAATAGCGCCCGTACGATTTAACTCTGCAGGTTAGTGCAAAGATGTTGGTGGTCTGAAAGTTACCCTTGCACGACTAGTACGGATTCAGTGAATACTGAAAGATTGAGCGCCGATTTCAAATTCAGAGGATAACGACCATGCAGGATACTAACCTGGATAAAAATAGTAGTTGCAGGAGGCTAACCTGAGGTACGAATAGCAGGAGGCTAACCTGAGGTACAAATAGCAGGAGGTAGTCAGTCAGATTGTCAGTTGCTCGCCAATATGATATTAGAAGGAGGAGAATACAGAGTCCACTTCCACGATAACATCTTGCAATTTCGTCCCAGTAGCTCAACGATAGCGCATAGGCTATCCAGTTCGGATATCCAGGGTTCGATTCCCGGTTGGGGCAGCAATGTACTGTACAAGTGGAATGTCGATCGGTTGATGAAGATGACTCCATGTAAACACTAGGAAAGATACGGACTGCACTCATGATCGAACACACTTTTGCGTGAGAGTTTCCCGCTCTAACCACTGGGCAATCCCACCTCGCCGCTTTGTATACTTTCTCTCTTTCGACGTAGATTGTTCAACGTTCGCAAAGTGTAAGATAAGCGTTTTGGCGTCCGGGAGAGTCATATTATATACTAATTTACCTCTTATTTCGGCTATCAGCTGTAAAGTGCCTTTCTGCCCCAGCTGGGAATCGAACCCTGGGTCTCCGATTTAGCCATCCGATACTCTACCGTTGACCTACTGGGACGAGATTGCAAGCTCTTGTCGTCGAAGTGGTCTCTGCGGAGTATATATATTTTTATGACTATTTCGGTTGAAGCCTAGTACCTTTGTTATTGCTACAGCATGGTTATTTCTGCAGATTTTATGCGTGAGCTACTCGTTAAAAGAATTAAAAATATATCTGATAAACGATGTTCATTTAAGTCCATCAATTTTTTATTGGTACGGACACCGCAATAAAAACTCTTAACAATAGTTTTTCATTACACACAGTAAAATTTGTGTAAGACGATTACCATGGTACTTAGACGATAAAACAGGTAATCATTTGATAGAGGTCCAGATGTTGGAAAATTCAAATCTAGTTATTAAAAATCTGATGTGGGCAACACATGACTTTCCCTGCAGACCTATATCCACGTTCTCTTTATTTTATTTCAATTTAATTCACTTTGAATTCAATTTCGTTCTCATTTGGTAACTGAACCTATTTTCAAAGGTGGCGTAGAGAAAATACGAAAAAACTAAAATATCTCGAGAACGGCTAGTCCTAGTGTAATGGAGTTGGTCTTCGTTAAACTTTTCTTCGTTAAACATTACGTATAAAACAAGTATTTAATGGATATATTTGAGCATACGTAATTTTTTTATTTTAGATTTTGGCGATTTTTGCGGGCCATTTCGTCAAAAAAGGCAGGTTGTTGCTTTCCGAATCGTACCAAAATCTAATCAGCACTAGATCATCCTACAAGTGACTTATCTACCAAATTTGGTGAAATTTGGTCAGTTATTATTTTAGATAGAGTGGATACATGAAATTTCTACGGGTCATTTCGCAAAAAAAGGCGGGTTCTGTTTTTGCGAATCGTACCAAAAACTAATCAGCACCAGGGTCATACCCTAGTGACTTACCTACCAAATTTTATGAAATTCGATCCATTAGTTTTTGAGTTAGAGTGGATACATACATTGCACAGACAGACAGACAGACACACACACAGATGTCACGTTAAAAATGGTGTTTTCGTATTCTAGAGGTCTCGAAACGTGCAGATCCGTCGAAAACTCGAGTTGCGAATTTCGGCATGATTCCAATACTGTGCAATGATGTGCAATGTATGTATCCACTCTAACTAAAAAACAAATGGACCGAATTTCATAAAATTTGGTATATAGGTCACTTGGATGAGACCCTGGTGCTGATTAGTTTTTAGTACGATTCGAAAAAGAACAATTTGCCTTTTCTTACGAAATGGCCTCCAAAAATTTCATTTATCCACCCTAGCTAAAATACTAATTGACCAAACTTCACAAAATTTGGTAGATAAATTACTTGTGGGATACTCTGGTGCTGATTAGATTTTGGTATGATTCGGAAATGAACAACCTGCCTTTTTTTACGAAATGATCCTCAAAAATTGTCAAAATCTAAATCAAAAGACTACGTATGTTCTAATATATCAATTAAATGCTTGTTTTATACTTAATTTTTGACGAGGAAAAGAATAAGAACAACTCTCTTACTCTAGAATTAACCGTTCACGAGATATTTCAGATGTTTCGCATTTTTGTTATGCCACCTTTCGAAAAATCTCCAATTTTCAAATAAAAACAGACAGAAATTGAATTAAAAATGCAAATTTAGTGTTATTTTGTGCAATTAAACTCAATTTCTTAAATGTTTAAAGAAATAATGAAAAAAAATGAATGAGTCTGCAGCGAAAGTCATGTGCTGCCCACATCAGATTTTTAATCTTATTCCGACGATCAAAGATTGCCCTAACGGCGATTGGCATATATCTTTGTATTTTGGTTTTGTTTTGATGATGTGTTGCTTAGTATGGATGTTATATTATTCTTCTGATATTTGAAGTCAGACTTCAACTTTTTGATAACGACTTCTTCTAACATCTTATTACGACTTCGTTAACTGTCTCCTACATTCTGACTACTGGCACTGCAACTGTCTGAATCACTTGAATATTGACTCTTTCTGAATCATTCTGAATATCGATACTGTCAATGCTTAACTACTTTATCTGAATGCTTGATTAATGACTCTGAAATAAACTTGAATATTTCACTCTCAATGTTTGACTTATGACTCTGAATAATTTTAGTTGACCTTTCTTCTTGCAGTCGCATCATTTGGCCTGGGGTTAAGATACGTCCTCCTTTCCTTCATTGGCTGCTCCTCGGTGCAAGGTCGTACCTTTTCATCATTGATTCTTTCAGTTTCCAATGAAGCTTGGATCAGGTCTTGGCCCGGACATTTTTTTATGTCCTAACCACCCCTGTAATTTGTGTGATATATATTTATTGGGATCAGAACTTTCTAGGTAAAGACTGTAAAAAACGATGCCTATGTGTCTGCGCTTCTGTTGCTTCGCAAACATCAACATCTGCATATAGTGTCTCCAGGTCTCAAATGGTAATAAATTTACCTTAGGTCCATGCATTTCTATTATAAGCAGTTATGACTGAATACATATATTGTCACAAATAAACCCTATCATTAGTTCATCTCTAAATGCCAATATCAGTCCTTTAAACTTAAATGAGGGCATATATCAGGAATTTATAATTAAGGCTATACCACCTCATCGTTCTGACAAGTGGGCAATTTGCAAGAATTTGAGCAGAAAGGATACTTGGGTTGAAGTCAGAACCTCTTTCAATAAACATTCTACTATATATGAAGCGATAAGATGAAGTGCCTTATATTAGTGTTAAAGGTCTCGTGCGACGTTGCGTTTGTTTACATAATAACAAAAGTACAGACGGTGTCTACAAAATTTCAATTTACCGTGAATGAACATAGATGTTCTATAGAGATAAAGGAAACAATTTACAACTCTATTTTGGGAAAAAACAAGAAATTGAGAAAATAATTTAGGCAATTTTCAAATTTTCTGGCATTGCATGTATTTTTATGATGAAATGTTTTTCCTCGGATTAAATAACATTTATGTGTAAATAGTTAATTTAACAGGAATAAGTTATTAGTGCAATTTAAGTAATAATGCAAGTATAGTTCAAACAGTATAAAATGTTCCCACTTACTCAAATGTTCTTACCATTATGTGCAAGGAAATGCAGCACCCTAAAAATTAAGATGGAGAATCAATGAAAAATGCTGTTTATATGTAATCAATTTAATATTATTAAAAGAATTCGGAAACAATTATGTCAGCTACATATTTCCAATATAAGGAACATCATGAAATAGAGTGTTCCATCTTAAATGTGCATGTATCCTATTAACTTTAGATTGAAGTGTCTAAGACTGTGCTAACCAATAGTAAAGCGGCTATGTGCTATCTATTGATAAAGTTTTCAGCGCCTCTAGCGTTTAATTGAAGAAGTAGGAATTCCAATCTATAAATTTAGAAATATACGCAAAAATGATTTTAATCACAAAGTTGTACATCAATCTTTGTTGAACACGTAATGGCGGTCGGTTTACATTTAAAATGTTCGCAGACACTAAAAATGAGGGCTAAGAAAAGGGATAATTTTTATCCCGCATTCTTTGTCTGCAATAGCTATGAAACATTTATTGTTTACTGCAAAAAGCATAATTCTAAATAAACAAAAAATTACTTATTACACGGATTATTATTCTTTCATGAGTAATTCCAGCCATTTCCTTCAGAAGCACTTTGCAGTAAACGATACATTCGTATAATTATCAATTTTTGTAGACCTCATTTTTTATCGTTTTTGTACTTTTTATTTACAAACTTAATATGTTTCCGTACTAAATAGAGAAAGTTCTACATTTTGTAATTGAAAACTTTTGCCTATTTGGCTTCATTTTTGAGATCTGCTAAAGGCGCTGCATACTTTTAACAATCGATAGCCCTTTTCATAATCATTTTTCTATTAGTTAATTCTAATCTGCGTATCTCGAATACTTCAATTGTAAGTTAAAAATATACATAAGGATTTAAAGGTCCTTGCATGCCTTGGACGTTTTTAGCAATTTAAAATATGAAGTACGGTATAAAGTTTAGTAAACTAGCAATAGTCTAATCACCGGGGTCCTAAACATTGCATCCTACTAAATCCACCACTGAAGTTTCATTATATTGTTGATAACGTATAAATGAAGTATACAGACGTATGATATATTTAACATCTGCATATCTAACAGAAATTTCGACTGAAATTGGGTTTTGGCATATTAAATAAAGCAAAATTACTTTCAAGATAAGCATCTCATAAACTCAGCTGCTATTTAACAGAAATAACACAGTCGAAGATATTATATGAATTCTTGTATTAATGTCGCAATAAGTACATGTACAACCAGAGGTTTAATTTAAGTGCTAAAACTTTTAACTTAAATTAAGCTTTATTACTCAATTAGACATTAATTTAAGCTCCAATTTAAATTAAGCTTTGCGACTCAATCTTTAATTTGAGATTTAACTTTAATAAAGCTTCATGACTTAATTAAACATTAATTCAAACTTTACGACTCAATTGAACTTCAAATTAATCTCCAACTTAAATAAAGTTTAATCTTAGCGTTAAACTGTTAAGTTTAATGTAAACTTTAATTTTATTACGCTTTACCTTTGAATTTTAATTAAGCTTTAACTTATTGAAATTGCATACTAAGGCGTACCTCCCGCCGAGGTATCCTTGCGGGATTACTTTATATACACATGCATACATTATTGTCTGGTCCACCTTGCTAGATACATAAATTGTTTCACTAAAACACAGTTATGTTCGATTCCCTCCTCTTTAATTCGAAAATGGATATGCATGTGCAGATCATGATGGAGTGAGAATGATACCGTAATTCGAGAGATTTGGAAGATTTTGGAGAGTAATTATGTGGTATTGGTAGTAATATCTCCTGGATTTGTATAGCATCTGTATGGTCTATGATTTCCTTTGCTTGGTGTTATGTCTTAATTGCAGAGGGGAAAACTGAAATACAATTTTGTTCCTTTAATTTCGTTCTAATGTAGAAATTGAACCTGAATCTCATTCAATATTCATTAATTCAAATATACAGGGTGACCCAACAACATTGACCTCGGCTTTTATTCTTTAAATATTGATCTTAGACATATATAACAAATTACAGTGTTGCGTAAAATAAGGTACAGAATTTTATGAAATCGATTAAAATTTTCAAGGGAATTAAATTTTAAGAAATATAAAATTTAAATTTTTATACGGATCCCGTACAAAACATTTCTAATGAGTAAAATGTGCCCCATACACTAGTACGGTGATGTTCAAAATTTCAGTATTTTATCATAAAAAGTCCCAGAGATATGTTTCAACAAAGTTGGTGAGGGATTATTCACAAATTAAAATGTAAATGTTTATAGCAAGAGTGCAAATGACGCAACGCAGAAATGCATCATAGGCAAATAATATTTGCCTCTTATCTTTAATGGATCTTTGGCATGGATGGGGAACATTTTGGACAAGCTTTGTAATCTTTGTGTAAAGTTATTATTTCTACACAGTGTAGATACTTTTGTGCCAATAAATATCAAAATTATTATTTATTTATGTAATCATTGTTTTCTTTTGTAATTTGTGTATGATCCTTGAAACTCGATCTGCCGGTATGAATTTTCTCCTCGGAGAACCCATGTCGATGCATCGAAAAGTGGTTTAAGTCAACATTTTTGCTTTTTCATATTTCTGGGACATTTTATGATAAAATGCTGAAATTTTGTACATCACGTTATTAGTTTATGGTGCACATTTTACTCATTGGAAATCTTTTGTACGGGGGCCGTATAAAAATTAAAATTTTGTATTTCTTAAAATTTAATTCCCTTGAAAATTTTAATCGATTTCACAAAATTGGGTACCTTTTTTGCACAACTTTATAATTTATATGTCTAAGTATCCATATTTAGGGAATAAAAGCCGAGGTCAATATTTTTGGGACACCCTGTATAATAATTGATATCTACAGAGCTTTAAATCCATATGATTTGTTCTGGGAATGTAAATTATTATCTATATACTTCTTTATATTTCTAGTGGCTCATGCAAGCGAAAACTTTAAGAAGAATTTTTATTTAATAACTCGAAATTGGTAACGAAAATAATTGCAGATATAAAGCATAATCAAATAAGATTGATCGCACAACTCTATCATCGATATCTAGTAAAGTTCTACTTTATACTTTTAATTCGAAATAGAATAATTATCAGCAATCCATGATCAAGTGTACTTGGCATCTAGTTCTAATGAAAGATGAATTAAGACGATTTTAGAAAGGAGCGAGATCCTTCAATCAACCAAAGCACTTCAACTAATGACTATGCGAAGCTTTACTATATTTATTACGTGGAACCTATTAAAATTGGAAATTTACTATGGTCTATTAATTTTATTTGCATAACGTCACGCTTAATTTACTACTTGTTAATCAGGTTAAAACCTTGTGGAATACTTTAATTAAATTTTGAAAGAAATATGGTATAATTAATACTGTAATGTTTTCATATAAATTCGAGAAAAATTACTTATAAAATTACTTTATATAGTTAAGCAATTTTTTGACCATATTTTGTGGTTCATTAAACTAATCTAATATGTCCAATACATTATTTTATAGAAAAAAAAAGTTTACGCATTATAGTTAGAGCATAATCCAGCATTAGAGATGTTTGATGACATGAGTCTTCTGAAAACTAATTGACTTATGTTTATTACTAAATAAAAATCTCTACTAAATCTAATGAAAATATATTTATTTATGTTTTAGAGCTATCATGCTTCTTGTAGAAAAGTACATAATTTTATTTCGCGATTGATTTCGTGAGGAGTCTTTAGTTAACTAATTTATAATGAACAAATTATGTTTGGCTAAATATAATAAAACACTCATTTAACATTGGGGATCATATTAATTATTTTATAATTTATTTTTCTATTCTCAATTAAGAACGTGAACGCATGGCAATGAAACGCATTTGAATCATATAAATGATGGTATTCGTTCTTTAATAAACATTACAGAAAAATAGTAATTTATTTTACATTTGTTATATAGCTACTAAAAAATCTGATGTGGGCAGCACATGACTTTCCTTATATAATGCAATGAATTTACTACTTTTACAGTAAAAAAAAGACTACTATTACAGTAGATATTTATATTATTTCCAAGATATTGAATTTTCGTCAATGAGTCGTCATTTTCATTGATTTAGCGTCATTTTTATCCATTTAGCGAGTTTTTCGTTAATTTAGCAACATTTAATAAAGTTGCAAAGTTGTCGACATTCCACAAAATTCGTCTCCAAAATCTCGTCAAGAGTTATGGACGAAGAAATAAGTTATTCTTACAGCAGATAAGTGACTATTGGCATTCAAATACAAAAGTATTACTCAAAGTATCTTTTTCATGAATGAAACGAGCTAGATCCACAAGAATGATGTCACCAAATTCATCGCATGGTATTACATATGAAAAGTGAACATGTTTCTCAATAGGAAATATTTTTTTTCATTTTATATAACTTTTTGATAATTTTTTTGAAAAATGTGCAATATCTCGAGAACGGTTCATGTTGGCGTTCTAAAATTTATGTCAATCGTTTTCTACAGAAAAATTACATAAGAAATGTCTATTTGGGTAACTTTATTAGCGGTTTTGATTTTTGGACGATTTTTTCAAAATTTCACGCGAAAATTTAGGGAGGTTCTAAACATTCGATTGCGTATAAAAAACAATGGACTTTCAGTGTTTACAAATTGTGATTTTCGTACCAATTTTCGTTCGAATCGGTCCATTCGTTCCTGAGTTATCCTCTCCACAGACTCACTAAAACACCCCCCCACACACACAGACATCACTTCAAAAATGTTTGATTCGTGATCAGGGATGCTTGAAACGTGCTCTCCCGTAGAAAACCCGAATTTGAATTTTCGACCCTGTCACAATACTTTCCTTATACATTATGTATGTAAGGAAAGTAACAAATACTTTTCGCATTTTTAATATGGTGGGGCCAGCTGGTGGAGTGTTACATTTAATTACATTATTTGCATCAGTTGGACTACATTATGGTAGCTCTTAAAAATATGGTGAAAGTTAGACTTTGCTATTTATATTATATTGACGTAAGGGAATTATTAATCATTTATTTTCTGCATCATGCAATATTGATTTGGAAATGTATCATATTAAAATCGCAAGATAGTTATTAGAATTTCATATAGTTTATATTATTTTATCTATAGCGTTTATAATATAAACTATACGCTGTTATCGGGGATCTTACTTCAAAAATTAACTTGAATATTGGAAGTTGGTCGTGTTATTAGATTGTAATAAAATTTCATCTCGCTCATAATTTATTATCTTGTATCACGAATTTGTAAACAATTTGAACCGATTAAATTCTTTATATAGTATTCATTTTAAGTAATTTTCGATAAGTACAGCAGCTTTTTCTGCATAAAATATGATCATTTTAATTGTATAGTCTAAAAAAACAGAGTTTTACTCCCCCCCCCTCTTGTTACGCTATACACGATGAGCAAAATAATTTATCTTCGAAAAATCAACATTTTTTTTCCCCGTTGCCGTTTGAACATAAGTTTATTTAAAAACCTCTTTTATATAAATAGTGGCAAAGTGGTAAATATTCTTAAAAGTTTTTTAAGTTTGTTGTTAATGTCTTTAAATACAATTTCAAACAGAAAGCTTTAATTTCTTGTTTTAATGATTTTCTAGCCTATATTTTCTAATCGCATTTTAAAATACAACCTAATAAGTATCGTCATTTTATGAAGTATGTGCCTTTTAATAATAATTAGTTGATATTATTTATTATGTTATAACATTACTTTTTTAATTACAGGCAGTAGGCCATTTTATAATCCAATAGTTATAATGGAATTCAAATAAATAGTTGTCAGCATACAAGCATGCATTGATGCACAACCAGCGATTTTAAACCTTATTATGACTGTAAATGACATTCTATTGTAATATTAAATGACATATGCAGTACCAGTAATGTTGAGTGCCGTACCAGTAGTGTTGAGTGCCGTACCAGTAGTGTTGAGTACCATACCAGTAGTGTTGAGTGCTATACCAGTAGTGTGGAATAGTGATGACGTTCATCATCCTTGCTATTTGATGACTTCATAGGATAATATTTAATATTTATGAAGTTAAACTCTAAAGCTTCTGATAACAACATAAGCAATCATTTGAAATAGCAACATTTTGAAATTTAATGGTATTCCTACCAATCCTTATCTGTATACTATATCAATATTCATTCCAGATATGTTAGGGACATATTTCATATTTCCACATGTCCTGTAAGATAAATCGGAACTATCATTAGTGGCTAATATGGACCAATTTTCTAGTCACTTAACCCATCGAAGCTGAATTTACCTCAGAGTCTCATGATGGAGTGATTATGACAGCTCGTTATTGCAAGCTTACCGCCGGAATTATAGGGACTGGAATTCCCTGTTTTCCCCCACGCCGTATTCTATAATAGATAGCGTCATCTTGCATACCATGTGGAATTCGATAAAATGGGGAATTTATTATGTACTGTAGATTTATCTACGTTTAAGGTATGTGGGAACTAGCGGGTTATTTAAAATAAAATCGCTTCGTATGATTCATACAAATTAGTTCTCTCTTATTGTGATCTAAATTAAGTAAATTTTGATTACCTCTATTCATAAAAATACAAAATCTGACTAAAATTTCCGATGCAAAACTCAAATTAGGCAGGTTCGAAATTGGCCAAAATTGACCAATAATTACGCCATTTTTAATGGACAAATTTGGTGCCAAGCATTTTTGTGAGTACAAAAATATCAAATAGGAACAAAATTTCCGTTTGAAACCCAAATCAGACCAAATGTTATGGTGGTCACCAAGACGAAGTTTCAAGGTAAATGGATCAACAGTTTATCAACTTTTGAGTTATGTCGTTAAAATAGCTTCATGGGGTGTAGATATATACATCAGATAAAATTGTACAGAATCTGACCAAAATTTACTTTGCAAAATCCAAACCAGACCGGTTCGAAACCAGCCCAAAATGCCCAATAATTAAGTCATTGTTTAATGGATTAATCTGTTATCAAACTAACAGGCTTTCTGACTAAAATGTCTATTGCGAAACTCAAATCAGAACAAATTTTCTGACGTTTACCAAAACAGAATTTCAGAGTAAAATGATCAGCAGTTTATCATATTTTGACTTATATGGATAAACATATTTTAGGGGACATTGATAAATATCTCGAATAAAATTTTACGAAATCTGACCAAATTTTCAGTGTTAAAATTCAATTTTGACAAAATTGAATTCAGCCAAACATATTCAATAATTTGGTTATTTAACTGTTAACTCGCGGTGGTTTCAGGGCTGAATCACAAATTTTAGATTCCTATTATTCTTTACTTGACCAAAAGAGAAAATAATATTCTTTTAACTGTTACTAACTCTCCTAGACTGCAGCCCATTTCAAATAATAATAAATTAAAGAATAGTAATATTTAATTTCGGAGCTTTTTTATACACATTTGACTTTCTAAGATTCTTAATTATTTTTTGTAATAAAATAAGGTAACTGTCAAGGATAGTAATATTCTATTTTGGAGATTTTTGGATACACATTAATTGTTCTATAAGCCTTTTAATTATTTTTTGTGATAAAATATGGTAACTGCTAAACATACCGCAATATTATTTTTCTAGAGATTATAAATCTAAATGAAACAAGAGATTGGATGAGCAATTGGTGGAATATTTGCAGAGGGTTCTACTAATGGCTTAAAATGTTCCACTGTGCTTAGCTTCTATTTAAATAATACATAGCGGACCTTTGCTTCTATTCAAGGTTTTTGCTCTATTCAAGAAGAGAACACCTTTACAGTCAGCCATTCCTATTACGTGAGTATTAGGTTACCATAAATTGAATTTCGGGACGGAGTTGTCAGATTTGGTGATTTATCGTCAACATTTCAACTTTTCGAATGCACTAAAACTTCCTTGTAATAATGAATATTTTGGGAAGTACGAACCTTTTCTGGAAGTTTTTACAGAGAATATACAAAAGAAGTTATTGGAGAGAACCTGACGTGATATAAGCTAAATCGAATTGTGAGATGCATCGGTGCTTTGAGAACTGTATTCGCTATTTCGTGAATTAGCTGAGAATTTAACTGCTGGTCTTGTAAGATATTTAGTGGTCTGGTAAGATAGTTAACGAGATATTCGGTGTATGCTGTTACTATTTACGCCTATTAAAAAAACTTAATTTGTTAGATAAACGTGTTAGTTATCCAGAAATTTAGACTTATTCTTGTATCCTGAGAGTACACCCACGATTCCAGGCGATATGTCGTAACAATATGAAGATGGCCCCTTATGAAAATTGTTGCATACGAATTTGTAGAAGATATTCTTTATCGAATGATATATGTTTTAATTTGATCTACTATGAACGATAGCAGAATGACGAGGGTGGCTCACATTATTTTCCGTAGTACTTCCTTTCGTACATGGGTGAGTATGGGTAAGTGCGCTTGTAGCGAACACTCATAAAGCAGTATTAAATGCTTTGAGATGGAGGCGTCTTTAGCTCAATGCTGTGAACTGGCCATACCACGTTTTGGCTCCGATATCAAACCACGGTAGTGCTGAGTTGATGATAACAACCTTGGATACGAGAACGAAGAATCCTTTTCTTAGTTATTTCCAGTTATTCTGCTTCCCGAGTATTATATATGCATTGCATAAATATACTTTCTGTACTCCCTATGAGATGGCGCCACTATACTCCTTTGGTCTTCCAAGATTCTCTGACGTCGACTTATCGTACGTCATTGGGCCTTGTGATTCACTTTGAGGCTGCTTATATCAGCTCCTTCACATCAAATTAGAGCCGGCCGTCCAAACAGTTACCTTACACCTTTCTGGTAGATTGGACGGTCTGGGTCTCAACATCGAAACATCAAATTAGAGTTCGCAGCCTCATCTGCAACCCAGTGACAGTTCCGTTTGGTTTCGTCAAAACTCACTGGGGGGGGGAGGGGGCGTTACTGCAGAGAACGCTCATAAGGCAGTATTAAATGTCTCTAGCTGGAGACGTCTTTAGCTCAATGCTATGATACTGGCCTACCATGCTTTGCCCCTAGATCAAACCATGGCACTGTCAAGTTGATGATTTCGTATTCTCGCTACACGCTTACACAGATGTGCGTGTATGCATGGTTATTTGTATATGAGACATGCGAGTTTTTAACTGATTTAAATGGGGTCCTTGGTTCATAAATATTTGATGACCACTGCGTTAACAGGGCCTAACTTAGATGGAGCGTTTCCTGATGAAGCGTTTCGCGTTTCAAGGTGGAGCGATCATGTTTACGCAGATGCTTACGATCATGCCGTCTTATTATTGAGAGCTTTTCGCCGTAATTATGATGACTATAATTCCTATTTCCCCCCAAGCTGCATGCTATTATCGATAACGGTACTTTACATACCACATGAAATTCGATAAAATGGGGAATTTATTATGTATAGGAGAAATATTTCCCTTCAAAGACATGTGCGGTATTTATGGATAATTATAAAATGAACCAGTTCGTTTTATTATCAGAATGGGTGTCAGTGGTGGTTTATTCATTTAGATGCGTTCCAGCGTTATCCAAGTAAATGATTGAAAAACAAATACATCAAAATATTGATTTTTCAAATGTGCGGTATTTATGGATAATTATAAAATGAATCAGTTCGTTTTATTATCAGAATGGGTGTCAGTGGTGGTTTATTCATTTAGATGCGTTCCAGCGTTATCCAAGTAAATGATTGAAAGACAAATACGTCAAAATTTTGATTTTTCAAATGTAGGTATTTCAAATATTTATGCCAATTTTTCCATTTGTACAGAGTAAAATTTTATACTGCTCCATATTGTGGGGCCATATTTAGTGAGATAGTTTTATCAAAATATCGATTTTTCAAATGTGCGGTATTTATGGATAATTATAAAATGAATCAGTTCGTTTTATTATCAGAATGGGTGTCAGTGGTGGTTTATTCATTTAGATGCGTTCCAGCGTTATCCAAGTAAATTATTGAAAGACAAATACGTCAAAATTTTGATTTTTCAAATGTAGGTATTTCAAATATTTATGTCAATTTTTCCATTTGTACAGAGTAAAATTTTGTACTGCTCCATATTGTGGGGCCATATTTAGTGAGATAGTTTTATGTTTGTATTTATGAGGTTTGTAATGTTTGACAATGGCATCAGACATAAGGACACCAATTTTATGGCACCCTGACCCGAGAGTTAAAAGAGGCCATAAATAGAGGAGGCTGAAGTGAAGCCAAGAGATTGGTTATAAATGTTAACCAATTAGTCCAGTCCGTAGATACATTGTACCTTGCAAAAGGTGGAGTAGAAGATTTTTTTTTGCATTTGTATATATTGATGCCAACATGAAAAAACCAAGTTATCCAACATGGCCGACCCCGGGAGAACTTTTGGCGACCGAAAAACCACGAAATTTTATGACTTTTTTTGGTTTTTTCAAAATATTTCAGAAACGATCGACTTTTGCGATTCTTTCTCAATATAAAATTTAAAGATAATTAAATTTTCTACAATTTTTACTATTACAACTATTTTATAGCACGAATAGTAAGCGCACTACAACTTCTTAAAATCTGACATTTTTTCTCAACTTAGTAAAAAAACGCATTAACACCCCTTGCCCACCTGACCCCGCAGACACAATTCTCCCCCTCACATTTCGCAGACGACTCGATCAGACCCCAATAACAGCACATGTTCATATTGTACAACTGCAACATATATTATACTTCACAATACATTTTATTCTGATGTTCTACCTACACAGAAGCGATATTTGAATGTGAATGAATAAATATGGGAGTGATAATAAGCGAAATAATAATAAAGCATTAATAAGCAAAAATTCATGACGTGTGTGTTGTAATTCAACTAATTTTCTAGGTATAATACATCAACATAATGAATAATAATATATATATATATACCAATGCACCAAATTAAATTTAAATAATCTCCACAAATGCCCAAACTTGTTTAAAGTACAAAAACAAATAATTATCTTCAAAAACACAAATTGCAGAAATTTAACATTTATATACAAATTACAAGAAGATTCATACAGGTTTGAAACAATTAAAGAAAGGAAATTAATAAGTAAGACTGAAAACATACATATTTATCTTCTTCGAAGACGTTTTGAAGATGTGTGTGCTTCTTCGGGTTCAGCAACCGTCGGAGGTGGAAGGAAGTTGTCATCCTCAAGTTGTTCATCCACGTATTGCAGTGGTTTCAAGAGCTGGTGGAGTAAGTCATCTTCCTCTTCAATATCATCCAAAGATGAAATTGGTACGACATTGTCAAACCCCATGTCACTACAGTGCTTGCACTTGCTGGAGCATTTCAAACCTGCCTTGCGACAAGAGCGGGGTCCACTACACCCTTTCTTGCAAGCGCAAGACACATCACTCTTCAGAAGATTCTCAGATGCTGAATTTCTTTTTGTGTCAACAGGCAATAGATCTTCCATGCTGCACGCCCAACCCCATTCCTCCGGTTGGTGCCATTGCCTAACCAGCTTTGAACTTGGTAGTAGCACCTGTAGGAATGGTAGCCTGCAGCATCGCACGTAGGTGGTAGTCGTGCGAGATTTATTTTTCTGTTGGAGACTGATTTTGCAAACCGATTAAATCGCAAAGTGTTCAAGGATTGGTCAGAATGGATGTCGCCTGTGTATAATGTTTTCAGAATTTCTTCTCCAGCTGCAGCTATATCATCGTGACTGCTGAGTGGATCCATGAATGTTTCAGTGACTTTCTTCACTTCAGGCGATTTGTTGACAATCTTGCACAATTTAATTTTGCCTTGACTAAAGATGGCTTATGTGGAATCACATCCACTAAATGCATGGATGAACAGGATATTGCCTGGGTCGAACTTAAATGATATAGTTGAAAATAACACATTGCCAGCATTCCCTCTCCTAGGCTTAAGAAAGAATAAGTTGCTGAATGACTGGCCTAACCCTGTCATCAGAACTAGCAGATCGATATCCTCCCCAACTACGATCACATTTTTAAGTTCTTTTGCCTTCGAAATGGCAGTGTTGACAATCAGTAAGTCAGCGCCCTCTTGAGCATGCTTGACTTCAATATCACACTCTTCAAAATTAGCTTTCAGAAGTTCGATCAGACGACTCTTGTTTTGATTATTTGCCAAAAATTTTTCTTGGGAGACTTGGTTGATCGCATTCGCTTCAAAGATTACTTCAGGGGAATGGTGCATCCTCATATGACGCAATCGCTCAGATCTTTTGGTGCCAGTACGTGCAGGATACCCATCGAATACAACCACAACTCGCGATCCAGAATGTCTCTTAAGAAATGAAGAATAATACTTAGTTATATTAGCAAAGGAAGTATTTTGAGGCCAAATAACTTTGTGTAGAAGGTATCCTCCATCTATAACAGCAAACTGTTTCTTCCCTGCAATTTCTTTGCAATCGACTGGGGTGAAAGCCATGTATAATGAAGACTTTGTACCTTTCCGTATGCCTTCTTCGGAGAAAATGTATATCGGGTAGGGTGCAAGTTCATAAGTAAAAAACATTTTTAAGTCTTCATCAGACTGTTTCGAAAGACACAATCTTTGGAAAAGTGTCAGCGGATCAATAGCAATTACTTTGAGGGTTCCTGCTTTAATACTGCTGACAACCGATTCAAGGGTTACAACTTTGTCTTTCCTCTTGAAGGTCACCTTTTTAAAATTTCCATGAGCGACCATTGTCATGTTTCATAATGTACATCACATAATTGTTCAATTTCATCCCAAACATTTTGCATGAATATCATTGCCAAAGTCCATTTTGCTAAAACACCGTCTGAAAATCCTCTTTCACGTGTGACTCCTCCACAGGCTTTCATATTCCTCATAAGTGTCTGTTCAATGGTTTGGTCAGATGAAATTCCACACCAGTACTTATTGGATCGTCTTATGGTGAATTTCCTTTTTGTGGAGAAGTCGTGAAATTCAGTTGGGTCCATTAATTGTTCTAGTTTCAACATGTCTTGAAGGTAGAGATGCGCACTTTTGGCGTATAAGAAATGGCCAGCTGCATGGAAAAATGGTAGTGCTTTTTGAATGGAGTCAAAAGAAAGTTTCCAGTTGCCTATACGCTCAGCCTCGGTGAACTGTTTGAGGAGTGTTATCATACGAAAATATTGAACCCATAATTTTGCTGTGGGTCCCTTACATTCGAGCACACACAAGGCTTGTCTAAATTTTGCAGCAATACCCATTAGACAGGCATTATTGGTGCAGGTTGTGAGTAATATGGCTTATCTCGCTTTCAGCTGTGAAGCAGCCGCCATTCCTCAAGGCCACCTCCAACTGGCGACGTTTCCTCTCTCCCTCCCCATCCTCCGACACCTTTTCATGCATCCAATATTTTACGCATCAACAATATAAGCAAAATAAGTGTTGCGCATTTGGAGAAGTAAATAGAAATTAAGAGTAAAATAAAACCGATTTTTATTTGAGTTTTATCAAATTGAGAAAAAAATGTTACACTTTCAAAAATCTGTAGCGCACTTAGTATTCGTGTTATAAAAAAGTTGTAATTGTGAAAATTGTAGGAAATTTAATTATCTTTAAATTTTATATTGAGAAAAAATCGCAAAAGTCAATCGTTTCTGAGATATTTCGAAAAAATAAAAAAAAGTCGTAAAATTTCATAGTTTTTTGGCTGCCAAAATTTCTCCCGAGGTCGGCCATGTTGGACAACTTGGTTTTTTCATGTTGGCAGCAATACATACAAATACAAAAAATAAAATCTTCTACTCCACCTTTTGCAAGGTAAGCCCCTTTTTCCATACCTATTGACTGTACTAAATTTGCAAGATGTCTGGGCGAGTTTCCCCTAGGTCGGCCAATAGTATCCGAATAGGCGTGTCAGACCTCAAGCAAAAGAGGCGGCAACTGAAGGTTCTAGAGATGATATACACGACTTCTACACGAGATTCAAGAGCGATTTCATAGAGCGAGTCCTGAGAGTATTCCGCAGAAATGTCCTGATATACACTCCGATGATTTAGACGATAGAGTTTGCAACGAAATGTCCTGATATAACTCCAATGCCCGATTCCTTATGGATGTGAACGAAATGTCCTGATATACAGAATTTTAACGGCAGATGCCAGATCGACTTCAGTACAAGAAGGAGTACCACAACATGAGTTGGTATCAGTACGATATACGCACTCTGATGTAAAAATCGTGATCAATGGCCAAAAAAGAAATTGGAGGTATGTACTTACCAAATATTGTAACAGGTCTTAAACCATTTGATAATATAATTTACCTGGTCTCACATGTCCAAGCTCCTCCGCGAATAATATGATAATTGTTGTAATCAATTTAATAATTAACCAAATGTTATTTATAAATGATTTTATTTTAAAGTTAAAATGGTGCAATTAATTGAGTAGCATTATGTTAATAAATTTTCTTTTACAGGAACTTGCACTAGAGATAAATATGGTGGATTTAAGCGGCACACAACGCAATGTGTTTTAATGGGTTTCACGATGTACGATATACGATCATGTTCTAAGATCAACGGCTGTTTAAGATAATTTAATTTAATGTATGCGTTGCATTCTTTTGTTTAATGCACAACACGTATATTGAAAAATAAAATCCGATATGTTCAACACATGACTTTGAATACATATTAACAAATTTATTATTTTGGAGAGGGAAAAACGACACATATTATTTTTATTTCGATAGTGTCAGAAATTAATAGACTTTTCTTATTTTATCGTTAATTAAGCATACGAAATTTCTTAAAATTCACTTGATTATGTTAAGATATGTCGTGCCCCTTGTGAAAAAGTACAATTTCCAGTATCTCGCGAACGATTTCTTACTAAGCAACTAATTATGGTGAGCGCGGTAGCTCACGGGTCAGCGCGCGGGAATTGCACTCGGTTGACCCTGGTTCGATTCCCTCCGTTGGAAAAAGAAAAAACTGCCGCCGTGTACACGCTGAGCACGATCACACTAAACATATGGGTCCGAAAGTCCTCAGGTGTGCGGAACTAAACCTGTAAACCGAAAGGTAGGCCAGGTCCGCACTGCTATCTCCAAGCAACCAATTACGGTATCCATTTATATCTGCATAAAAGTACTAATAATGCGCTGTTCGTTTTGTAAAAAGAAGATGTCTATCTTTTGCAGAGATTTTTCAATTTCAGGTCAGAAACGTGTAGCATCTCGAGAAAGACCCACGTTTTTATTCTACAAATTGTGAAATTTGCTTCCAAATAAAAATTATATTCAAAAATTTTTACAACAGTTTATTAACACTTTACAACAAAGTTGAAAAGTGTTTATGACTTTGTTCATTCTGTCTGTCTGTCTGTCTGTCCGTTAGCACGATAACTGCCGTAAAAATGACTTAATCAAAACGAAATGTTAGTATGTTGTTCAGACGGTCTGCAGCACCTATGGGAATATAAAAGGATAATATCACAAATAATTCACAAATTGCTTCAAAAATTTTAGGTAATATTCAAATTGTTCCATAAAATATATAAAGAAAAATTCAGTGAAATATATTCAGTAGTTTTTTAAATAAAAATAATAATAACACCTCTTAAATGAAACGATCAAGTGACCATGATATGAAAGTATCACGTGATCCACTTCAAAATGATATATGGCATCCATCTTGTCACAAAATCGTGATTTTTAAAGTTCTTTTTATTTCATATTGAGTGTTGTATCCGTCCTAAAACCACTTTATTTTGGTTTAAATTCTGTGCATCTACATACTAAAACAATGCAATTACAATATATATGAGTTTAAATGCTCATCCAAATTTTATTATTTCTACAACGAAGCCTATTTCTCACTTATGTAAAATGTAAACAGCAAAATATGTAGGATGAGTTGTATAGGAATTGCTGTATTTTTTTAACGCAAAAGAATTTAGCTCATGGATTCTGCATAGCTGATGTGAAAGAAATATTCATTGACTTTACGAAGAGAAGGACGATTTTCTGCGATGAAGTTTTAAGCATAGAGTTAAATTACTTGTAGCTCCATGGTCTTAATTTTTAAATAAAATACATTATTATAGTATTGTGATGAATGACATGAATGGGAAATTATTTATGAATGAAATGCTGCTTTTATAGAGAGAGCCAGGCGTGTTATTTTTTCTATGACGTCATTTGAATGAATTTCAGTTGTTTTCGATGAAGTTTTTAAATATAATAAATTATCCTGGTATTATGATAATTCTAAAATTATTATCGAGTAATATATCACATTTTAGAGATGTTTAAACCAGGCAATTTATATTTCAATGCTGTCATTTGAATGAAGTTCATTTTTTTCGATGAAGGTTTAAGTTTTTAAATATAATAAATCAATGTAGTATTGTGATAAGTTTTAAAATATTACCGAGGAATGTATTGCATTTTAGACATGTTTAAATAAAATTGCATTGAAGTTGGAAAGTGTTTCATAATCAATGCTTTAAGCATGATTGATCTTTCTTGTTGTATTTTAATTTTATACCCTTTAACGAAAGGCGAATCGTTAAAAGATCAGTTATCGAAACATCTAACGAAATCTCTATCAAAAATTTTCTGTTAGCACTGATTTTACAGTCAAAATAGCCGCCACCCCTGCTGCATTTGTTGAACACATGGAGTTAGAAAGAAGGAGGTCAAATCTTTATGGGTGAAACCCTTTAAAATGCTATAATGCTCTGAGAATTATATCTAGGTGTAGCTAGTATTAATAAAGCAGCTGTGATTGTCAGTTGACACAACAGAAAGAGGTTGTATTTATATTTAATGTATTTTTGATTATTTTTAAAGTAAGGGTTCCCTAATTATGAGTATAATTAAACAGTTTCTTTTCATAGTCGTAGGATAGAGAACACAGTATGTCGAGATAAAAATAAATTGAAAGGTAAAATAATTTTGAATACGTAGGAATATTCTTTACTGTTTCAGTTTTACGTTGCATTGTTCAAATAGTTTATTTTCACAAAATTGAAAGTTTAAATAACTATTTTACTAAAATCAAGCTACTTAAAAATAAATCCTGGTATGAGAAGGCGAGTTGAACCTCACACCTCACTTCAGTTAATTATTTTTTATTTACACAGAAGGTTTGAAAGATATAAAGTTTGGAATGATTTCAATATTTTTATATGAAGGATAATTGTTTAAAACTAAAAAAAAGGTTCAAAAAGATTTTCAAATATTTATAATGACCATCTTAATTCATTCAAATTAGTGCAGGATTTAATTATTCTATAAAAATACGCGGCTTCTGGAATGCAATTAGTTCCCGTTTCTAACAAAATTAAAACACTTCAGGAAAACATTGTGAACATTGAAAACACATTCTCGTTAAGTGAAGCTTGATATTATGCAAATAAACTCTGTGGTGCGTAATAATTTTCTTATTTTAAATCACATAAGATACCATTTAATAAGGTGCTATTATTTTAATTATATTCAGAAAATGCGGTGCAGTCGATGGCAGAAAAATCCCCTCTTTCTAGAATCTTATTAATTCGAGTATGTTGGAACGAGGTGTCATGCTGCTCACTCAATCATAGTACACTTGTATGTAATCGGATCCCAATCAATTCAAGAAATTTGGAGCAGAGATGTATTCGAAAGTGATATTTTATTTTTAATATATAATAGTATTGCGGTGTTATTAGATTTATACATATCTTATTGGTTAACGTGTAGTTTTTCTTAGTCCTTTATAAATTATACAATAACATTGTGCTGCCATATATGTGCTGACATACCCACATTAAATTGCTGCTCCTAACACAGAAAAGTATATTTCATTATTTAGGAATGTCAGTAATTACAGATAATTTAATTACATGAAGTTTTTATCATTATTATATTTAATTACTTTATTAGATTTAGTCATTTTATTAAATTTATATGATGCCATTAGAAATTAGTTATTTTGTTATTTAAAATACAGTTATAATCTCACTATAACACAGTAATTTGATAAGGTACTGTGGTGAAAAAACATTGAATTGGGTTTACTTTTTAAATGAAATTTGTGGATTAAATTGTTAATCTTTATTGAAGTGGCCGTGAATCATAACATTTGTACATTGCTATCATGGCCGTAAAACCCACCATTACGTCTTTACAGGAGTTCCTTCACATAATCATTAAATCAAAACACTACATATTAAAATCCACATTTTAACCTTTAAAATAAATTATCATTTATTCACACCTCCATACTATTATGACTAAAATTACATGAAAGTATTAACGAACGCTTAAGGAGGAGAAAAGCACAGTGTGAGACCATGTCTTTTGAATCCTATTCGAAAAATATAAAATTGACCTTACATACATGAAGACTGGCATACATCACTGTATTTCGGGACTGTAGCACAGCATGACTATCACCTTTTCCGATTCTTCTTCTGACATTTTGAGTCAGACCTTTTTCTATGACATTAACAATACTCAAATAAATAACTACTATCTCTGAATAATAATGCTTGAAATCATGACACTCTCTTTTCAACTCTTTAAATATCAATCCATTATATTCGTCAACTTTCCTCCTTGCTGTCGCATCATTTAGCTTGGGGTTCAGTTACACCCTCCTTGCTCTCACTGGATGCTGCTCACTTAAAATTACTACCAATAACATGTTCAGTTATGCGTGTCGACTCATTCTAGACTCTATGCAATTCAAATCCCTTAATAGTTATTTATGAAGTCATTCTCATGAAAATTACGGATGACGTTCCTCCGACATTTTGCTTTTGCTGTAACTAAATAATGTATTGATAGTACTTTTCTTGTAATAATTTTACAATTTGAAAGCGCTTAAAGTAAACTTTGTATTTTCCGTGTATATTTCTTGGATTATTTTGTACTAATTAATAGTAAGTTCATATACTATTATATATTTTTATGCAAATTTGCTGTATAACTGGTCTCTATATGAACATTCCATGTTTTACCATTCATGTAGCTACTGATGAAGGGTGTATTAACGTCCGAAAGCTCTCTGGCGGTTTTAAAAGTATTTTGTGCATTTTTAAAATGTTTTAATAAATGAAATTTCATTTTAAAGACGTTTTGTTCTTAATTTTATTTGTTGAATGCAGACGTGATATCAATTTTGATTATACAATCCGTTATATTCGTTGACTTTCCTCCTTGCTGTAGCATCATTTGGATTGAGGTTCAGTTACACACTCCTTGCTCTCACTGGATGCTGCTCAGTGCGATGTCGTATCTTTGCTTTGCTGTCAAAAGACGAAAGATGCTATAATGTAACACAATAGTGACGACTCTCGACATTTCACGACTTTCGACGTTTGACGACTTTCGACATTTGACGACTCTCGACATTTAACAATTCTCTCTGAATAACACTGCTTGAAATCACGATTCTCTCTCTCTCTTCAACTTTTTACCTTCAAATACCATTCCATTATATTCGTTGACATTCCTCTTTGCCGTCGCATCATTTGGCCTGGGGTTCAGATACACCCTCCTTCCTCTCATTGGATGCTGCTAAGTGCAGAATTTTGCTGCATTGGCTCTTTCAGTTTCAATGAAGCTTGGTTTAAGTCTTGACCCTAGAATATTTTGCCCCAACCACACCTATAATTTGTGTGAAGTATATTTGTTGAGGTCATAACTTTCCGGGCCAAGACTGTCATAAAACGGTGAATAAAAGTTTGCGCTGGCGCTTTGTTTCAAAAACTGCATGTGGTGCCTCCTGGTTTCACAGGTACATACCATTTCTTGATATTTTCATTTAGTGGCGAGACTTAAATATTCACTAATATGTTACATAATGCACTGGTTCTTATGGTCTCTTTCGTCTTTTGCAAAAATTTTGTGTCATTACGCATTCTTGTACCTGAGCTTCATTTAAAATTACTTCACTTCAATTATACCAGTTTATCTCTAGCAATCAGTAAATTCTTGAATTCTGTTTTTTTTTGTAGAGTAGAAAATATTTAGCATGTTTTATCTCCGCCCTAATTCTGTAGAGTACTTCTGGCCGGTTCCTTCCTTTCTCTGATTGGTTTGAGAACATACGTAATAGTTCCGTCGAAAATGAAGTGTTTAAACTAGTTGCTACCATATGAAGACTTTATTTTTTGATTTGATCTGTTTTTGTTGATCAGATATGCGCATGTATATGGGCATTATACTTTGATTAATTGTAGTCTGATTCATTTCAGCGGTTTTCTGTGTGCAGTGTGATGTCGTATTACATTTGAATGACTTATATGGCAAATAAGGTATTGTTATGTGCGTAAGGTAAACCTTACTCCTATTTAAATAAAAGGTCTTACATTTGATGCCGTCACTTAGGGCGGAGTATGAAAAACTCTAATAGCTCTCAAGCACTGAGGAAGAGTACTCAACAAATACAACAATAACTCACATTTACATTGATCAAATCTTTAATTATTTTAGTTTCCTTGATTAGGTCATAAAATGCAATGATTAAAATTAACTTAGTTAAAAACACACACACACACACACGCATATATATATATATATCAAAATAATTAATATTACATTAACACATTTATAGGTCATCTTCTAGTAAAGCAAGTATTATTTATTCAGGTTAGAAGTTTTCACTCAATTAATGATTATTCCGATCTCTTATTTGTAAGTTCTCTCAGTGACCGATATTAACATGGAATAAATAAAGGGTTACCTCTGTTTGCATAGTAGCGTTTGAAATCATCAGATTACAATTCGGTTATACATCTAACTATCACAGAGAAATTTTATGGAAGAATGCGTATTACTGATACGCATATTGTATTTTGCACAGCCCAATTAACACACTTGTATTAGATGCAAAGGGACACTAAGAGTGAAGTGGCAATGTCGGATGATCAATATGCAGTTATTCAATTTTCCACTCATTAAATGCTCAGAGAACTCTCTGCTATCACTCAGCATGTATTATTGCATATTTGCTAAATGCTGTTACTATCATTGATGATTTAAATGTGATTATTGATGGCACATTTTCATTTAAGTACTACATGGTGAACATCGTGATACCACAGCATTATTTCGACGCAATCTCATGCACCACAACAACGGAGTTGGAGTGAAACACTTTTTTACGTTTTCACTGCATTCTGGCTAAACGTCGGATCTTCGATGCTTCTCAGACTCTGTGGGAACACACTTTCATTCTCCCTGTGATGTAATACAACCTTCTTTGATTTGTTCTTGGTGATGAAGGGGGTGTATGCTGTTTATATATGTATGAGTTCTCATTGGTTCGAGTGAATGCATTATTTACTTATGCGCTGCATTAAAAGCGCCTATTAATTTGACTGACATTTGTGTCCGAAATGTCAACATGTCGTGCGACACTATGCTTAAAAATTTTTTGCCTCATATTGTCTCCATACAAGGAGATGACACTTCTACAAGCAAGCATTGCTATTACGTAAAAGTAGGGTTGTCGTAATTTGGTGGCTTTTGGGGAAAAAGTTGCGTGATTTGGCAATATATTTGCCAATTTGGCGACTTTTGGCGAGTTTTCGAATCCACTAGAATTTTTTCGAAATATTGACAGCTTTTGGATATATGAGCACTTTCTAGAAATTTCTCTGGAGAGTATATAATGAAGTCACCGCTCAGTTAGAGAAAGTCAACGCGATAGGAGCTAAATTAAATTGTAAGATGCGTTATTGTTTTGAGAATAATATATGCTGTTTTGTGAATTAGCTGAGAATTTAATTGCTGCTTTATGATGAATGACAATATAATGATCTTGTAACACAGTTATAGAGTTATTCATTGTATATAGTTCCTGCTTACGCTTATTTGTGCTTTTAATTCGGACATATTTTTATACACTGAGTGTACACACACGGTCCAAGACGATACGTCGTAACAGTATATGTATTGATGTACGCGTAAATAATTCGAGTAACATGTGCATGTATAACATGTGCATGTTATATTATTTCGCGTTCATAAGTATGTCATTTTCATTTTATGTGCATGTGTTCTTAACATAAACGTAAAATGCATTGCATACACATAAAATGTTTAACATGTTTGTGCAAATAACATAACATACACCATGAAGAAAATACTTCAAATGAAAACTTATTTAAACTAAAACTTATGAAAATACTCTATTTAAAGAAAGCTGGCATAATTCTTGAAAATATTGCTAGCATCTTTAAAAAGGAAAACTTTCTTAACTCATGAAAGCAATATATGAAACGAAAAATATACATATTTTTTATGCAAGAAATAAAGTTTTCTTTTCTAAAATCTCATTTTATGATGGTATTCCATACTTTTGACATGATAAACGCTGTTAAGATAGCGCTGAAAAGTACACTTCACTGTTGTATACAAAGACCGTTAGCAAAATATATCTCGATGCATCTCCACTCGATGCTTTTTATGTTTTGTGATAAAAATACGAGCATAAATCTTCTAAATTCTTTATTTGTAAGCAATAGAGTAATATTTTCTGAGATGCTTTTTAAAATGTTGTTTTGTTAAATTTTATACTTAGAGTTTGCTTTATTTGGTATATAAAGCATATGTTGTAGAACAAGTTATTTTGTGTGTTTTTTGACCAAACATGAGAAACAAACATTTGTAATCATTAACGATAAATATATAATAAATTGTTTCAAACAAATTTCACAGAAATTCCGTACACTAGAGTCTCGATTATCCGGATCCTGTTTATCCCGTATTTCGGATTATCTAGACTAAAATTGTTAAAGAGGAAGGGGAGTTTATAAGTGAATTTGAAAAATAGTTAATGATAATTTTTTACATGACTATTAAAAACAATTTAAGAAAAGGGTTTCGTGCTAAATTCTAACTTGCTAAAATTACAGGATGAGCATTATAGATTGTCACACTTATAGTTAATAATCTGTAAAGTAATATGCATACATATGTTTTACTATGTACTATGTATATATATAGCAGATGTGAATTTTTATTTGAGAGAATTCTATGTGAACGCCTTTAAGCTGAAAAGCCATTAAAATGCTTTTCTGTTCCTTCAAAGTATGTTCAGGATTATTGGGAGAGAGTATGGAGATGGCATTTATGATTCCGATAGTTCTGTATTCACAAACTCTTTCTAGTTTTATCAATAGCAAAAACCACATCACTTAATCCGCGTGATTTCTGATAGGATATTTGGGGTTACAAAAAACAAAACAAACCCCAACCACTTAAAAAATATATATATTTCATTCAAGAAGACGCAAGTTGCTGGGAAATTATTTTCTTGGATTCTGAAATGAAGAGGAAGGAAGGTGGGAATGAAGTCTGGAATAGTGAATACATGCCACCTTGGACAAGTTTCTAATATATATATATATATATATATATATATATATATATATATATATATATATATATATATATCCCTTCAAGCCTACGTTCTTGGTTATTCCATAATATATTTAAATACAAACTCTCCTTAATATATTATAACACCACATACATGATAGAATAATACTATTTATCAAGATATATGATATAGCAGAATCATAAATCTTTACAATTGAATGAGACGCCACAGAGAGATATGCTCTTTATTTCACTATATATTAGATATATTTAATTTATTTGAATGTTTCGATTACCGTTTCTCCTACATATATTTTAAAATTTCAGCGTATGAAGTGTCCGTCATATTCGCTCTTTATCTCACGAGTGGAAATTAGTTGCATCATATATCATCCTAAACTGGATTTATGTTTTCAATATGATTATACCCATCTTAATTCCAGTCTTATTCACTGATATCTCTGAGTAGACTTACAGATTGATATTTCCTAGTTGATATAGCTTATACAGATTTTTGAAATCGGTTGTTGCCTTTTTACTATCTTATTTTCTTTTCTTTGATCTTGTCAACACTAATGTTAATTTTATAGTTGTTTGATGATGAAATTAACTATCGAGGATTCCTTATTATTTTCTTCTTAATTACGGCCTATATTTCTTTGTAATTTATATCTTTCTTCCTTTACAAGGGTTGTCCGTTTCATTTTTTGTACCAATAATTCAACTGGTCATATGTTTTTTCTCTCTGTTTTATTTAAAATCTCCTATTAATGCTTAAACTTTCAATTTCATAACCTGCTTTCTTCGTCTTCATGGGTGACAGAAGCCCCTGTTATATATCCGTGGTGATAGGTTTATGGTTGTGTTTTTTCCCAATGGCTGATACCACTAATTCAGAATTTTCGCCTTGTATTTTCTAGCTCTATTTGAACTGCTCTTCGTGTGTTTTAAAGTCTGCAGTTCGTACTTTGCTGTTGCTAAGAGCGCATACTGCTCTACTTGATCTTTTGGATCTGAAGAAGGGGCTTATTACGCCTTTGAAACAATTGTCGCCACTTTAATGATAACTGTTTTCTTACTTTCTTGCTTTCTTTGAGAAAGTTTTACAAGTTTTTAATTAACAATTTTAACTGTTAATTATTTTTTGTGTGGTAATTACTTCATGTTAATTATTTCTATTTTACCCATAAAGCAGATAGAGAGATGTTTTTCTGCGGCTCGCTGCGGGCTATGTATAATGGTGGGTGATGATTTACCAGCCTGCGTAGCGGCCAGGTTGCAAGGTCGTCTATACATTTTGCTAGAAAATAAAATGCTGAATTATCTGTTCAATGGCAAGAATTCAACACCAACAAAATTGTTTATTAATGTGTGAAAACCCATATACACTGGTGTCCAAAATTCAGGTTACAAACACAAAACATATAATATCTCGAAAAATAATTGGTTTAGTGTAATGGAATTTAGTACACAGATGCCCCATACTGTGAAATAGCCAATTGTAACATCATACAAAAAAATCTGGTATATTTTTCGCGATATGTAAATCAGACCAAAAACGGCCTTACCTTCATGCATTACATGTCAAGAATGGTTCGGCTAATAAAGAGTGTGGTCACCCAGCACAGATTTACAGGTCGCACAGCGGACTCTCTTGCTGTAAATGAGGTTGTTGATCATAGCTTGTGGCAACAAATCTCATGCTTCTGAAAGCGAGAATTTTAACGGCTGGAGGGTCCTGGGAGGGAGTGATATTGTGAAATGGGTCTTCTTAGAGCATTCCAAACATGCTGTATAGGATTTAGGTCCAACGACTTCGATGTCCACACCATACGGCGAATACCCTCTTCCCCCAGAAAATCTTCGACAAGATGAGCTCTGTATGACTTCGCGTTATCGTCCATAAAAACACAGTTCTCTCTGACAGCTCCTCGCAAAAGCCTCACATAAGATCCAAGGACTTCATCTTTATAGCGCTGTGCGCTCAAAGTGTCGGCATCGAAGATGTGCAGTAGTGCACGGCTGTCCAACATGATGCCTATCCAAACAAGGATTCCAATTCCACCAAAGTGGTTCGTTTCCCTTACGTTGGAGGGCCGACAGCGGACCCCAGGCTCTCCCCGTAAGAGAAGATGGACACTCGCGGGGAATCACTTTGGGTACTGAATCTCGATTCATGACTGAAGAGGACATGGCCCCAATCGTTCTATGTCCAAAATGGTGTGCTTGGCTCCACGAAAGACGGGCTCTCTTCTGCGATCTGTTGAGGGGGACACACACTACTGGTTTCCTGGGGTAAAGGGTCTTCTTTACTAGGCGTCTGTATGCAATTTGCATAGAAATTGTTGTTCCAGATGCAGCAGCGAGGTTTTGAGAGAGCTCTCTGGCCGGCATCTCTCGATGGTTTCGTGCAGTTAATGCCATGCATCAATCCTTCGAGGTGTCGCGGTTCTTGGACAGCCATGGCTGAGTCTCCTGGTGATGATTGATACCCGTTGTTTGGAGTTGGTGCCATAACGTGGATACCACCATTCCAAACATTCGTAACCATCGAGCGACCCTTGCGTGAGACTGACCAGTTACATTTCTGCTGATGGCTCTCCATCTCAGTCCATCGTCCAAACAATTACGAGAACTCATTTTAACTGAAATCAGTCCGTATAGTGATTTTTACTGCAAGAAACACACTTCTATAGACGAGATTCACGATTCGGAAAACGGTCACTTTCATGTTTTCTTACCAAACATACCCTTTTAACAGTTTAACAAACACTGCATGCTTACATTACATCCACAGTTCCCCACTTTATATATGACACTACTATTTTTAATATTAGTCGTAGCTATTTTGAATTATTGCAAAATATGTGTTTCTAACTGTAACTTTGGACACCAGTTATTTAGCTGATAGTCTCGATCTCTGAGGCCAATAATTGACTTAAGTCTTCTTTTTTTAATGTAGTTTCTGATCCAAAAGCTCATTTGAAACATTCAAAACTTCAAAAATTTGATAGTTTTAAAAATATTTTTGAAAAATTTGGCAAAATCGACATTGTTATAAACAAGGCACTGTCTTCCTGAATTTCAAATCTGCAATTTCCAAGTATTCTTAAACGGGAGTTGAAGCCAAAGGAGCTAAAGGATTTAAAAAAAAAGTAATTTCACTTAACGTTTGACGACGAAATTAATAAAACCAACGTTATAATTCTTGGGCTAACCGTTCTCAAGGTATTTTTGAATTTTGAATGTTTAACATGTCACCGTTGAAAATACGCCCAGTCGCTAAAATGTAAAAGTGAATTGCATTAAAACTGCGAATTTGGTGTCATTTAGAATGGATAATTGCTGAAATTAATAATTTCTGTTAGAAGTAATTACTATACGACGTGATTATTAATAAATGTGACTGCAGTAAAGTAGCGACCGATGGTTGTGGGCACCGTAGCTAACAAAAATCTGATTTAGGTAGCCAATGACTTTCCTTATACAGTGCAACGAATCTACTTCTTTCACAGCGAAAAAATAATGTATCAGATCCCTGGCACAGTGTTTTAACATTGATTTGTACTTTTGGCGCTTTTCTGGGCGACAAAGTGTAAAACTATTTCGAAGTACCCTATTAACTTATATTTCACGTAACTCTAAATTAACAATTATCGATATTGATTGCACCCTCAGTAAGCAATAGACTCCATATATTGAAATATTTAATTAATAAATTAATACATTTGGGTTCATTTTCGTCATTTATGCAATTTTCACGATATTTTAGTTAATCTAGGGTGAAATATCGCCATATTCGCGATTTGTCGCCAATGTGGCGACAATGTCGCCGCTAAATTTGTCGCCAATCGTTACGGACGGATGGAGGAATGGGCTATTCATACAGTTCTTATATTCTTTCCAAGACATTGATTTTTAATCAATTAGTCGACATTTTCCTTGATTTAGAGTAAATTTTTTATCAATTTAGCGACATTTCGATCAACTTTGTAACATTTAGCAAAAGTCGCCAAATTAGCTATATTCCGCCAAATTCATAGCCAAAGTTTTGCAAAGCTTTACAGACGAAGAAATAGGTTATTCTTATAGTTGATTTTTATATTCTTTCCAAGATATTGCATTTTGGTTAATCCAGGGACACGGAAGAAGATATTGATAACCGAATGTAGAAGTATTCATTGGTAGTCAATATAAAGTCAGTTTCAATCGCTGGCACTCGAAATAATTTTACTGGTTAATGAAAGTTGAAATCCATATCCACGAAATATCAACATTTATACTGTTGAAATGTAGGCAAATATTTAACTATTCTTAACAATCACTGCGTTTTTCTCTGATCATTTGTCATTAAAAAATCCGTGGATGGTATTCGAGGAAAACATCATTCCTATGAAAATCTGTAGGTATAAAATAAACTTTAAAAATTAGTCAAAATCAAGATAGCAATTTCAGAGAAATATATTTGTGATTATTCATGTTGATCATACAAGTGCGCTTGATTGTAACATTGATAATGAAATTGGGGCTTCGCGTCTATATTCCTTGTAATCAATGTATCACGTGTATATAGTATATCTGTGTCTATGGTATATCCACGTAAATAAATGTGCATATATTCTCCTAATTTAATCCTGCTAGTAATCACTCAACTTGGCATGATTTTCATCAATTAAAATATACCATCACATCTCAATAACGATACAGTAAATATAAAATACCGGATTTAATATTTTGTAATGACATTATTTTAATATTTTGTTCTTTTGGAATGTCCCGTAAGTAAGGCATTTCGTGGTTTAAAAAAAAAAAGGCTGGAAGGAGCAGCGGTAGTCCACTGCTGAATCAACCGAAGATTCAGTTATTCCACACACCCTGACTATTCCCGGCCGTCCATACAGTTACCTTACACCTTTCTGGTAGGTCGGACGGTCTGGGTCTCAACAACAACAACACACCCTGACTAGATCTGCATAATAATTTTGCCACTTTGTTGGTAAATTTATTCCAACGCTTACCAGACATCATACGCCTCAGCCTCTGACAGGTACATCCTCACAAATGCTTCATTAAAATAACAGTGGTTCTTCTCTATTGACCCCATTATACCTGCTGCCCAATACATCATAACAATCGCTGATCGAAAGAGATTACTAAAGGCGACGACTCGTTTCATCTGGAGTTTTTAAATAATTGATATGTCAGGCAATGCACACGCACAGTCAGGCAATGCATTTGGCAGGCAATGCAATAGATATGTCAGGCAATGCATTTGGAAAACGCCGGGCTCTTTAAAGTTCTGAACAAATACTGTATACCCCTTAGGGCTCAATATCATGTTTTCCGAATTATTTTATTTTCCCGATAGTGAATAGTCTACATATAGAATTAAATTATCTTCCATTCATATGTTTAACCGTGATACAGCAATGCTTATTTAGTTCTTTTCAAAGAAATGTCATATATTTAACACAATTGCATCTTTCAAGCTAGTATTTATTACTGTGATACTCAGGATTTTTGAACTCGCGTCATATTGTTGCGGCACTTCAGGTGGCAACACTGCAGTAGAGAAGATGCCCGTACCATTGTCGATTCGGAAAATTGTAGTGAGAGAAATATCTCGAAAGCACCCGAATCTTATTACTGACTCTATAATTTTAATCATTTCCGTTACAGTACAGCCAATCTAAAATTAGAAGTAAGACACAAGATTGCTGTACGCCAAATCACAACAGGAATATCTCGACAATTCCAGTCAAGTCCGAAGAAGAATAAATGAGACTCAACAAGACGACAAACGGTTTAAAATGACACATAAGAGCCCCAAAGGTTAAGAACTAGAACGAAAAAAGTGGAAATCTACAGGACACTCTGCCGACCGTGGACAGAAATGGAGTACTAGGTAAATCAGTGACTAAATTACTAAAATTTTTCTTGATATGGAAGGCTTCAAAGAAGTTAAGATTATAGATCGACATGCATTTATGTATCAACCTTGCTGATGAAAACTCAAACCTGTGGCCAAATTGATAGTAATATTGAGTAATTGAAAATTTATTAAATTTCTGTTTTTGAAATAGTTTTTATGTTCCGTAAAATGAAATTATAAAGCACTTTTAGTTTGACCAATATAAGACCACACCAGCACAAAATACTGTAAATTCCCCAACTATTAGAAGTTTCTATAGGATCTTTAAGATAAGCAAATGGGTTTATCAGAAGGTTTAAACGCAATATTAAATTTGATTTTTTAGGGATTTTAGCAATCTGCTGACTGATATTTGTAAGGAAATGGTAAAATGAGAGTTTTATTGAAATATTTTTCAGAAGTTTGGAGGAAGGTTTACAGAATTTTTGTATTAAACTATCAATAATGCTGCGAGTAAAACCGCGATTAACAGCAATAGCTGTTAAATATTTGATCTTCAGAATTGAGCATTTTCATTGATTAAAAAGTTAATTTTTCACTTTCAAAATTTCAATTTTCGTTTTCACATGCAGCATCAAAATCTCGAATTCGAAAATTTTCGTGAAGACAATATCTTCTGTATATTATGTTACACAGTATAAGAGGGTAAAAATTGGGAGCGATAAGAAGCATATTTTAAAGAGAACTTTCTCCATGTCATAAAAACCATGAATAAAACACACAATATTCTTTTTTTATGCACAAAATAATGTTTGCTTTTCAGAAAACTTATCTTATGATGGCATTTATACTTTTGGCATAATACACGCAGTTAAGCTGGTTTTAAAAGTAATCGATGTTGAGCATAAAGACCGTTATCAGATATATATCTTGAATATTTACTCTATCCGTTGCTTTATGATAAAAAGATAACATAAATTCTTAAAACTTTTGATCTTGGAATAAGAGGAATGTTTACTGCGATGTTCTTATCGCTATGTTCTTTGTTCATTTGACTGGTACTAATGCATATATGGTAGGATATACTCTTTACAATGTCTACCACTAAATTAATATAAATTTTTGAATTAATAAATTTGCATGCAACGTAGGAAATTAAGAGCAATTAATACACAAGATATGTATAAGAATTTGCGATTGTTTAATAAAAGCTAACCCGTGCTAATGGCATTTTTTTGCACTACTGAATCCAAAATTAAAAGAACTGAGTATATAGCACCCTAATCATCTTTCTCATACATCCGTATTCCATAGTGTATACTTGGACATAGGAATTATTATAATGAAAAAGAAAAATATTTTTGAGATTTTGTTCAAAAGTTATTCTTTTAAAATATTCCCTAAAACGTTTCTGAAAATTTAATTTTTCAAGTTGGCATCAGTTTAGCTATGCCGATGAATTCAACATTGGCTTATCAATGACTTTGATTTATCTGATTTTGATACCATTTACATCAATTATCTTGGTGACATTTCTAATTATCAATTTTCTCTATAGACCAAAAACTACTATTATTGTTTCAGGAATGAACCTAGCTGTTCACAACAAATTATGATGCTCAAAAATTGCAAAATTTGAAACATTCGAGGTCTAGTCGTGAAAATGACTAAATACTGTATCTAGTAATTATTTTTCTACAACTAAAATGCGAAATCTGTGCATTCGTTCTTGAGTTTCAATGTTTACACCTCAGGGGTTAGGATAGGTCATTTGTTATGACGAGAGGATTGCACGAGGAAAATCTGACTTCAGTCCTCATTTCTACACAAAACTATCACCGTGTTTACGCGGAATTTGGACTCGAAATGTGCCTTCGAGTGTTGATGAGTAAGGGGAGGAGGGTATGGTCCCTATGGTCCATGGATGTCAATGCCAAGGGGGGTCGAACTGTTTGGAATAGGGTATGTCAAATACCTGTCCTTTTGAGAGGTTCTTCGTTTGGGATGGACGCTGTCCCACCCGTAAGCAAAAGGTTGAAAAAGAAGAACCTGCTTTTTGGCGCAATGACCCGCAAAAATCTTCAAAATCTGAAATAAAAGACTATATATTCTCAAATATACCAATTAGATGCTTGTTTTTTCCAACATAAATTTTGACGAAAAAAAGAATAAGACCAACTCCATTACTCGAGGACTAACCATTGTCGACATATTTCTGTATTACATAGGTTTGCAACGTCACTTAGAAAATACGCCCAATTGCCAATTGAAAATAAGAATTGAAGTAAAACTGCAAATCCAGTATAATTTTAAATAATTATCTGTGTTATTTGTGCAGTTAAACTCATTTAATGAATAATGAAAGAAAATAAAGCTAAAACGAGTTTGAATCTGTCCGCATCAAATTCTTTTCAAAACGATTTCAACAAAAGTACTATTTATTGAGCACCAAAAAAGGTCAGCAGTTGACAGAGTTGTTGATGTAAAATTTCTGATTGTGACGTTTATTTTAACTTCCCTTATATACATAATGTATAAGGAAAGTATTGTGACGGGGTCGTAAATTCGAATTCCAGTTTTCGACGGGAGAGCACGTTTCAAGCATCCCTGATCACGAATCAAACAATTTTTGAAGTGATGTGTGTATGTGTGTGTGTGTGTGTATGTGTGTGTGTGTATGTGTGTGTGTGTGTGTGTGTGTGTGTGTGTGTGTGTGTGTCAGTGAGCCTGTGGAGACGATAACTGAGGAACGAATGAACCGATTCGAACCAAATTTGATACAAAAATCACAATCCGTAAACACTGGAAGTCTATTGTTTTTATACGTAATCGAATGTTCCGAACCCCCTAAATTTTCGAATAAAATTTTGAAAAAATCGTCAAAAAATCAAAACCACTAATAAAGTTACGCAAATAGACATTTCTTATGTAATTTTGCATTAGAAAACGATTGACATAAATTTTAAAACGCTAACATGCACCGTTCTCGAGATATTTCACATTTTTAAAAAAAATTATCCAAAAATCATATAAAATGAAAAAAAAATATTTCCTATTGAGAAACATGTTCACTTTTCATATGTAATACCATGCGATAAATTTGGTGACATAATTGTCGTGATCTAGCTCGTTCCATTCAAGAAAAAAGATACTTTGAGTAATACATTTGTATTTGAACGCCAATAGTCATTTATCTGCTGTGAGAACAATTTATTTCTTCGTCCATAAAGCTTGGCGAGATTTTGGCGACGATTTTGGCGGAATGTCACCAACTTGGCGACTTTTTGAAATGTTGCCAAACTAGCGAAAATCTCGCCAAATGGATTAAAATGGCGCTAAATCAATGAAAATGACGACTAATTGTCGAAAATTCAATATCTTGGAAAGAATATTAGTATCTACTATAAGAAACACCTATTTTTTTACTGTAAAAGTTGTAAATTCATTATATTATATAAGGAAAGTCATGTGTTGCCCACATCAGATTTTTATTGTATGTATAACGAAGGTAAAGTGTAACTCTCCAAGTCCATGTTATGTATTTTGCTGTAATGTCTGTGTCTGTGTGTGTGTGTGTATGTGTGTCAGTGAGTCTGTGGAGACGATAACTGACGAACGAATAGACCGATTCGAACCAAATTTGGAACAAAAATTACAATCCGTAAACACTGGAAGCCTATTGTTTTCATACGCAATCGAATGTTCAGAATCCCCCTAAATTTTCGAATGAAAGTTTGAAAAAATCGTCAAAAAATCAAAACCACTAATAAAGTTACGCAAATGGATATTTCTTATGTAATTTTTCATAAGAAAACGATTGACTTAAATTTTAGAACGCTAACATGAACTGTTCTCGAGATATTGCACATTTTTAAAAACATTTATCCAAAGTCATATAAAAAAAATATTTCCTATTGAGAAACATGTTCACTTTTCATATGTAATACCATGCGATAAATTGGGTGACATAATTCTCGTGGATCTAGCTCGTTCCATTCATGAAAAAGATACTTTGAGTAATACTTTTGTATTTGAACGCCAGTAGTCATTCATCTGCTGTAAGAATAACTTATTTCTTCGTCCATATCGCTTGGCGAGATTTTGGCCACGTATTTGGCGGAATGTCGCTAACTTGGCGACATTTTTAATTGTTGTCAAATTAACGAAAATCTCGCCAAATTGATAAAACTGGCGCCTAATCAATGAAAATGACGACTAACTGAAGAAAATTCAATATCTTGGAAAGAATATAGGTATCTACTATAAGAATACCATTTTTTTTAACTGTGAAAATTCGTTACATTATATATTGAAAGTCATGTGTTGCCCACATCAGATTATTAAACTTGTGATTTGTTGATATGTAGTGTAACTCAAGTGTTGTACATACAAGATTTATTTTAGGCCAATCATTTCTTGACATGTATCGTTTACAATAAATAAATACATATTTTTAAGAAGCCTTTTCTTTCTAATTTTTCTAGCATATTATGGTACTTACAGTAATTACTTGGATATTTTTGATGGAAACGTTTAGAACGATAATAGTTTTCAGTAATTATCATTCCGAGATATTTACACTAACCACTTTCGTTCTTAATAGCAAGTATTAAAAATAATCGCATTTTACTTTCGTTTATGTCAGGATACACTGTCTGCTCTCTAATTACTGAAACTATTTTGTCAGAGAGAGATTTATGGAAGCTATGTGAAAGTAAAGATATTTGTTAAAGTGAAAGATTTGATGGTCATTTACTTTACATACCTAACGGAAAGTATAAACTTTAGTGATGACAGATTTTGAGGCTTAATTTCCTGCTTCGAATAATGAAAAATTTGATGTATGCAGCACATGATTGTACTTATAGACCTTAATTAATAATCAACTAAATTAGGTTGAATTGCCCAAACTCTCATAGATACTTACCTGGTATTATATCCAGATTGAAGTGTTAGTGCTTTTATTTAATTTGACAAATTAATTCTGCTTACAACGTTGTTTTCTAAAAAAGTAAAAATAAATAAAGAATAAATAAATTAAAAATAATAAAAATGAAATAAAAAATAAATTAAATAAAATGATCTCGAAAACGGTTCTTTATAGAATAATAGATGTGGTCTTATTCCGTTCGTCGTTAAAACCTCGTAGTATAAAACAAGTATTTAAGGGGGCATGCACCTCTAAAAAGGAAAAAAAAATGCATAAAAAGTGACCATATTTCAATATTTTATATTTTCATTATTTATTATAAAATTACAGAAGTAAAATGTAGAACACATATAATTGAAAGAATTTTCTTTTAAATGTTTTTTCACAGAATAAGCCTGTATTTTGTTACAATAATTTAAAATTTACCCATGTTGAAAAAAAAGTAACTGACGCCGTCTCCACCGCCATTTTTTAACAAATTCCACGTCTCCCGAGATTGTCTGGCACGTCCTACAAAATCTATAGCATACAAAAATACGAAATTTAATAAATTTGTAGAGAAATATTATGGGAACAGATTGATATAAGCAGTTTTTTGATTTAAAACTTTGTTTAGGGAATATGCAATGTCAAGTGAAATGAAGAGTATTTGAGCTGCGAGTTCGCGTCCTGGATAGACTAGCAATAGCAAGACCTCAATTTTTTTAGGCCACTTAGTTGAATTTCTGTAAGAAGGAGCATTTTATTTTAATTTCGATTTAGCATATGAGTTAATCTATTTTTTATGAAGTGTGAAGGCAAGTGTTTTCTTCTGTACGGGCAAAGATATAATTGGTCGAGCTGATTTCCAATTTCTCTGTGATTGGTTGTTGGCAGAAACGTCACAAAGGTGACAGCAGACTGAGTTAAGGAAACACCATAAACATTAAAAGCATGGTTATTAGTTATAAACATATTTACAACATTAGTTAGTGCACTTGGGATTGTAGATTATTGACAATTACATGCCTTATTGTTTATTCTTACAAACAGAGCGTTTCGCAACGAGTAAAAAAGAGACAAAGTCTCCCAACTCACGAAACCATGTGTGAGGTGGGCGATAGTAGCAAGAAGGGGGCATAGGGGCCGAGCAGGGTGAAATAACTCACGAAGCGAGTTACGGAATTTGGTGAGCATCAGCTAATTAAAGCGAAGATCGGGTATACATTACGCTTGCTTGAGCTCTGGAGAGCGGCAGGATCAGCACCGGGATTTGGCGAACGTCAGCAAGAATAGGATATGTAGTCAGTCGTGTGTGCTGGCCGGATTGAAAGAGCTCGCGGAGTAAGCTATAAGGAGTAATGAACGGCAGTTAATAAGGGACGGTCCCCGAAGTGCGTGCCTGCGTAGCCAGTACTCGAGAAGCTATCTCAGGGAGCGTCAACGAGTAGGAGGGAAAGCCTCCATACTCGCGAAGCGAGTCTGAAGGTTGGCGTGAGCGTAGCGGGCAGGTGGCGGATTCTCCTAGTAAGTAAAAGAAAAATCTATTGTATTGTTGAGAGGATAACAATGTTCATGTTTTGTGCGCAGCTCTCTGCAGATATGAAAACTCGATTTAGCAAAATATTTTTATGACATAAAGAAGTATGGTATATTTAAAATTACGAAACATAAAGATAATACATACATATTTTCTAAAAAATATTTGTTTTGACAAAATTAGAAAACATTTATGATTTGAGACTTTAAATTAATTGCAATTGAAAAAAATTACAATTTTCTAATCCTAATAGCTCGCCATTTTATGTATAAATATTGTTTATACATGTTTGAAAATTTTCAGGCTATTCCATTCAACCATTTGTAAGAAATTACATGCGTGCAATGCATAAAAACACTAATTTTGAAAATCAAGTTGATAATATCACCAACTTGATCTTGAAGTGCATAAAGATATCTCATAAATTCCTCGTTTTAATAGATTATCCTTTGGTGTGCAAAATGGCTTTCTTAATTAGAGGATTGTAATTGTGCGTAATGCAGATCCCATTTATCGCTGCTTAAACAGTAAGTTTGTCGCAATGAGGTAAATGGATCATTCAATTATTGGCTTCTTACAAGCATCCAGTTTCGATCTACAATAGATATAAAATTCATATACATTGACTGCAGATGATAATGGTATAAGTAATGGGATAACAGGTACATTTCGAATATATTGGTAAAGTTGTAAATTATTTCAACTACGTAAATAGTGCCTAACTGAAAGATTGTTGAATTAGACAGGATCAAAATCCTTCCAAATGGGACTGCAGCAAAAAGAACATAATCTTGACAGATTCCGAGGTCTTTTGCTACATTTCTTTAACGCAAATTTATTTAGATCATGGAGTCTGCAATATAGCTGATATGAATGAAATATTCATTGATTTTACACAGAGAAGAAGATGATTATTTCGACGAAGTTCTAACCATAGAATTAAATTACTTGTACCTCAATGGTTCTAAGGTTTTAAATAAAATAAATTATTATAGTATTCTGATGAATGAACGGAATGGAAAAACGTTTGTGAATGAAATGATGCTTTTATAGAGAGAACCAGGCGAGTTATATTTTGATGACGTCATTTGAATAAAGTTCATTTGTTTTCGAGGAAGTTTACAAATATAATAAATTATTGTAGTATTATGATAATTTTAAAATATTTCCGAGGAATGCATCGCATTTTAGAGATGTTTAAACCAGGCAATTTATATTTTAATGCCGTCATTTGAATGAAGCTAATTTTTTTCGATGAAGTTTTAAGTTTTCAAATATAATGAATTAATGTAGTATTGTGATAATTTTAAAAATATTACCGAGGAATGTATCGCATTTTAGAGATGTTTAAATAAAACTGCATTGAAGTTGGAAAGTGTTTCATAATCAAAGCCTTATGCATGATTGATCTTTCGTGTTTTTAATGATCATGTTGCATTAAAAATAACAATTTTCTGATTGACAAATTTGTCCATGGGGGTCGCATAAAAATTAAAAAAGTGTAAGTTTTTGAAAATTAATGGGATGACATTTTTATAACGTAGTCTTATTTTCTACCCCACTTTCAACATTTTTGCAATTTGCATTGCCTACTTATCTCCAACACGCAAAGAGTTATAGCCTGTTTCAATCTTTTTGGCACACCCTGTATAACTAAAATGCAGAAAATTTCACAAAGATTCAGAGGAGTTAGCGATGAATAATATATATCAATACAAGGGATAGGTGTATCAGTTTCTGTTTAATTAAGTAGACCCGCAAAACAGACCTGTAAAACATCTACCTTATCCACACATTCAAACTGTAAAAATAAATATCTTGGCAATTTTATAGAAATTATCGTCGAACTTACAGAAAAGGGACCTGCCAAGTGAAATTTTTAGCCGATCTCAGCAGCGAACTCCAATTGTAAAAAAATAATTTACACCATATATCCAAATTATAAAGAAATCTGTTAAGTTTTAAAGAAGTTATAATCGTAAAATAAGCACATCAATAAAGGAGGCACAGCATGCTTAATAATTATTCGGCCAAGTTCATCAACGATCTCATTGACTGCAAAGTATTAATATGTTATCACGTATCTAAATTGCACAAAAATTGCTGAAGTTTCAGAGAAATTATCGTGGAATAATATATACAGGGTGTCCCAAAACCACCTCGGCTTTTATTCCCTAAATATTGATATTAGACATATATAATAAATTATAAAGTTGTGTAAAAAAGGCACAGAATTTTATGAAATCGATAAAAATTTTCAGGGGATTAAATTTGAAGAAATACAAAATTTAAATTGCTATACGGCCCCCGTACAAAAATATTTCTAATGAGTAAAATGTGCCCCATACATTAGTAAGGTGATGTACAAAATTTCAGCATTTCATCATAAAATGTCCCAAACATATGTTTTACATATCTCTGGGAACATACATTGAAAATGGGAATATACATTGAGAATATACATTGGAATATACCTGCATATTGTGAATATACATACTCTGGGAATATACATTGAAAATATCATTACTCCCCATAATCTTTATACCAGAAGGTCGTAATTGATTCCAATATAAGCCAATATATATCAAAATATATGCCAATATACCTGTACTACTTATATTCTGGTAGATTAGAAGATATACCCATGCATTTGTGGAAGATTATTCGTACAACGTACAATATATGAGTTTCAACAATTTTTGCCATAATAATACAATTGCATAATAGCTTGAAAATATCAACAATCCCTGAATCAATAATCCCCGAAAATATCAATATAATAATGTTTAAATCTGAAGACCGTACTTGGTATTATTCAGTCAAATATGCAATGTCTATGAAATTTATTTTATATACATATTTTTATTATTCAAATCGTAAAAGATTTAATAAAAGTCGTATGCCGCATAAACACATTGGATTTAAATCCGTAGCAAAGAGACATAATATCATTTGCTTCAAATAAATTAGTGCAAAAATATCGTCTGAATAATATTATCTCCATGGAAGGTTTGGCTACATTTTCGTTAGTTTAGCACAATTTTAAAAAATCTCCAAAATTTAACGACAAGTGGGACTGTAGAACTGACAGTCCCACTTGGCGACGAATTGACGAGACATCATCACAATACTATTCCCTAACAAAACATAGTTAATTCCATTTATTAAGCTCAGTTTTATCAATTTCATGATATTTTTATGGATTTACAAATATTTTTAGCAATTTGGTGGCATTTAAAAGATTTGCTACATGTCTTATTAAGTAGGACGGATGGACTGACAGACAAATGCTATCGAAACATAATTTCAGTACTCTCTTCTAAAAACATAAGTTTAATTTCCTTGATTTGTGTCGTTTCTATCAATTTGGTGACATTTCAATAATTTGAAAATGTTTATGAAAACTTGCCAAGTTAGCGATATCTCACTGAATTCGTAGCTCTGAATTTGTCGATCTGAAGAATAGAACATCCTGATCCCGTTCGTATATACTAAATGAAAACACTAAACTTGTATTAGTAGATATACCCGTTCTACTCTTTTTCTGTTTCAACAATCAGCTAAATGAGTCAGTTTATTGGCTAAACACAATATATGAGTTTATTAGCTAAACACAATATATAAGCTTGAAAACTCTTTGCCAAAATAAATGAATGTGATATACAGAGTCCGCAATTAATATAATTAAAACAAGAAAGATCAATCATGCATAAAGCATTGATTATGAAACACTTTCCAACTTCAATGCAATTTCATTTAAACATCTCTAAAATGCGATATATTTCTCGGTAATATTTTAAAAATTATCACAATACTACATTAATTTATTATATTTCGAAACTTAAAAGTTCATCGAAATAAATGAACTTCATTCAAATGACGTCAATTAAATATTCATTGCCTGGCTCCTCGGTAATGTTTTTAACATTATCATAATACTACAATAATTTATTATATTTGAAAACTTCATCAAAAACAACTGCAATTTATTCAATTGACGCCAACGAAATATAACACGCATGGCTCTCTCAATAAAAGCAGCATTTCATTCATAACATTTTCCCATTCATATCATTCATCACAATACTATAATAATTTATTTTATTTAAAAACTTAAGACCATGGATGAATAAGTAATTAAACTCTATGCTTAAAACTTCATCGAAAAAAATCGTCCTTCTCTCTGTAAAATCAATGAATATTTCATTCATATCAGCTATGCAGACTCCGTGAGCTAAATAATTTTGTGTTAAAGAAATGCAGTAAATCTCATAGAACTCATTCTACATATTTTGCTGCTTACATTTTACATAAGTGAAAAATAGGCTTCGTTATAGAAATAATAAAATTTGGATGATCATTTAAACTGAAATATATTGTAATTGCGTTGTTTCAGTATGTAGATGCACAGAATTTAAGCAAAAATAAAGCGGTTTTAGGACAGATACTACACTCAATATGAATTAAAAAGAATAAAAATCACGATTTTGAGACGAGATGGATGCCATATTTCATTTTGAATTGGGTCACGTGATCTCTGGTTACGTGATCGCTTCATATAAGAGGTGTAATTATTATTTTAATTTTTATTTAAAAAACTACTGAATATATTTTGCTGATTTTTTTATATATTTTATGGGATAATTTGAATATTATCTAAAATTTCCGAAGCAATTTGTGAATTTTAAATTCGCTTGGAAAATGTTTGAAAAATTAGGTCCCATAAGGTTCAATGTATTTCATTTTTTCAACCCGGGTTCAACCCAAAATTAAATTGATTGATAATATTCATTTATATTCCCATAGGTCCCACAGATCGTCTGAACAACATACTAAAATTTCATTTTGATTAAGTCATTTTTACGGCAGTTATCGTGCTAACGGACAGACAGACAGACAGACAGACAGAATGAACAAAGTCATAAACACTTTTCAACTTTGTTGCAAAATGTTAATAAAAATCAAACCGTTCATTTATAAGATATATCTTATTAGTCGAATTTATCAAAGTATCTGAAAAGAAATTAATAATGGTTGCAAAATGTTCTACAGTGTATGGTAAAATCTAAAGAACGTCATTGAAAGTAATTCTACAGCCATTTTACAGATTTTATATAATTCCATAAAAATGTTTTCTATTAGGACTGTTAAAAGTAAATCTTATTATTTTCTAACGAATATTATAACAACATATAAATTCACAGAAGTAATATTTAGTCAGTAGTTCTGCTTATAATTTTATTTCGTCACAGGTTGAATGTGCATTATTAATTACACTCGACCAATGCAATTAAGCCCGATCTTTCACATTTCTCCTCCAGGCAGTTACATAACTTAGTTCACGTCAATATCTCGTTGACTTCATCATTTGCAATTTTACCCCAGGCGTTGATGATTTAAGTTTAATCTCCACTCGAAATACATAAAACTGTTTAGCATGATCAATAATGAGGATAATTCAGTGATTATTTCAATAAATTTTATGAACATCAATCTGTAATGTGAATGTAAAATTTGAATGTCCAAATATATTACAGGAGTAAAATAGTTTGAAGACCTTCTGGAGGGCCATTGTACTCGAATTCTTGACACATTCATATTCCATTTCGCGTCACCTATACTGCAATCATTATCAGAGTAATAAAAATATGTATCATATTACTTTTCTTATATACATAATGTATAATGGAAGTATTGTGACCGGGTCGAAAATCCGCATTCGAGTATTCGACGCTTCAAGCATCCCTGATCACGAATCAAACATTTTTGAAGTGATGTCTCTGTGTGTGTGTGTGTGTGTGAAAGTATGTGTGTGTGTCAGTGAGTCTGTGGAGACGATAACTGACGAACGAATGGACCGATTCGAACGAAATTTGGTAAAAAAAATCTCAATCCATAAACACTGGAAGCCTATTGTTCTTAATGTTCAGAACCCCCCTAAATTTTCGAGTGAAATTTTGAAAAAACTTCCAAAAATCAAAACCAATAATAAAGCTACGCAAATAGACATTTCTTATGTAATTTTTCATTAGAAAAGGATTGGCATAAATGTTAGAACGCTAACATGAACCGTTCTCGAGATATTACACATTTTTCAAAAAAATTATCAAAAAGTCATATAAAATAAAAAAAAATATTTCCTATTGAGAAACATATTCACTTTTCATATGTAATACCATGCGATAAATTTGGTGACATCATTCTCGTGGCTCTAGAGCGTTCCATTCATGAGAAAAGATACTTTTGTATTTGAACGCAAATAGTCATTTATTTGCTATAAGAATAACTTATTTCTCCGTCCGTAAAGCTTGACGAGATTTTGGTGACGAATTTGGCGGAATGTCGCCAACTTGGCGACATTTTGAAGTGTTGTCAAATTAAAGAAAATCTCGCCAAATGGATAAAAATACGCTAAATCAATGAAAATGACTACTAATTGTCGAAAATTCAATATCTTGGAAAGAATATAAGTATCTACTATAAGAAAAACCTATTTATAACACTTTACAGCAAAGTTGAAAAGTGTTTATGCCTTTGGTTATTCTGTCTGTCTGTCTGTCTGTCCGTTAGTACGATAACTGCTGTAAAAATGTATTAATCAAAATGAAATTTTAGTCTGTTGTTCAGATGGTCTGTAGAACCTATGGGAATATAGATGAATAATATCACCCAATTAGTTTTGGTTTGAACCCGGAATGAAAAAATGAAATACATCGAGCCCTATGAAACCTAATTTTTCAAACATTTTTTAAGCGGATTTAAAATTCACAAATTGCTTCGAAAATTTTAGGTAATATTCAAGTTGTTCCAAAAAATATATAAAAAAAATTAAGCCAAATATATTCAGTAGTTTTTTAAATAAAAATTAAAATAATAATTACACCTCTTATATGAAACGATCACGTGACCATGATATGAAACGATCACACTACCCACTTCAAAATGAAATATGGCATCCATCTTGTTTCAAAATCGTGATTTTTTAAGTTCTTTTTAATTCATATTGAGTGTTGTATCCGTCCTAAAACTACTTTATTTCTGCTTAAATTCTGTGCATCTACATACTGAAACAACGCAAATACAATAAATTTGAGTTTAAATGCTCATCCAAATTTGATTATTTCTACAACGAAGCCTATTTTCCACCTATGTAAAATGTAAACAGCGAAATATGTAGAATGAGTTATATTAGAATTGCTGTATTTCTTTAGCACAAAATAATTTAGCCCAGGGAGTCTGCATGGCTGATATGAATGAAATATTCATTGATTTTACAGAGAGAAGGACGATTTCTTCGATGAAGTTTTAAGCATAGAGTTTAATTACTTGCTCATCCATGGTCTTAAGTTTTTAAATAAAATAAATTATTATAGTATCGTGATGAATGAAATGAATAGGAGAAAGTTATGAATGAAGTGCTGTTTTTATAGAGAGATCCAGGCGTGTTATTTTTTCTATGACGTCATTTGAATGAATTTCAGTTGTTTTCGATGAAGTTTTCAAATATAATAAATTATCGTAGTATTATGATAGTTTTAAAAATATTTCTGTGGAATGTATCGCATTTTAGAGATATTTAAACCAAGCAATTTATATTTCAATGCCGTCATTTGAATGAAGTCCGTTTTTTTCAATGAAGGTTTAAGTTTTCAAATATAATAAACTAATGTAGTATTGTGATAAATTTTAAAATATTACCGAGGAATGTATTGCATTTTAGACTTTATAAATAAAATTGTATTGAAGTTGGAAAGTGTTTCATAATCAATGCTTTAAGCATGATTCATCTTTCTTGTTTTTACTGTAAAAGTAGTAAATTCATTGCATTATATAAGGAAAGTCATGTGTTGCCCACATCAGATTTCTTTTAGGTTTCATATCCACGTTCTTATTTCAATATATTTTGTGATGTTTTCTAAAGTTATTTTATCAAGGTGGCAATATCATAATAACGTCGATAACTTGGATGAATTTGGCTCATCTGTGTTAATATAAACTATTTTGATACTATTAACAACCATTATGCAGTTTAAATTATCTCTTTCTCTGTATACTATATACTTCCGTCATCGTTCCAGAATTTGACAAAGGTCCTGTTGTGAAAACAATTCGCCACATTTCAACTGACAGGTAGCGTGGCTGATGAGTTAGTGGGATATGTTGGTCCGAGGCAATCTGCAGCTACATTTGAAAATATCGCGACAGCTGCTGCAGTTATTCAATCTAGTCCGAGGAATTCCATCCGAAGAGTTGCAGCTGAATCCAGACTAACACCATCCAGCACGTACAGAATCCTGATGAACACCCAAGACATGTTTCTGTTCAAGATCCAATGTCACCAAGCGATAACAGTTTGAGCTATGCGACTAAAAGAAGAATTCGCGAACGATATGCTCACCGTGATTGATGGTGATGGATTTGATGTTGGCTGCATATGAGGCCCATTTTCACCTAGATTGTGCTGTGAACAGATAAATCTGGTGTTTATTGGGATACCGAAAACTCGCATTTGTGCCAAGTACGACCACTACAATCCCCAAAAGTTACCGTTTGGACTGCAGTATCGAGCAAGGACATCATTAGCCCTTTTTTCTTGCGAGAAACGATTACTACTAAACAGTACATTGCGGTTTTGGAACACATTGTCGTCACACTACAATCGTTGGAGAATCGCACAGGCACTTCATGGTTCATGCAAGATGAGGCCCGACCACACCGTACCCCAGCCGTTTATGTCTTTCTTGATGAATACTTCGGTAATAGAGTCAATGCTCTGAACTGTTCCACATTTACTGGAAAAGAGGGCGCTGTAGCCCAGTGATTAAAACGCGGGAATTGCACTCGGTAGGCCAGGGTTCAATTCCCGCCACTGCCGCCGTGTTCACGCGGAGTACGATCACGTTAAACATGTAGGTCCGTAAGTTCTTCCGAGAGGTTGGTGATAGGGGAAGGAGGGTATGGTCTCTGTGGATGCCTCCCCCACTGGGTTCCCGTCTAAATTGGGTGGCACTCCCGGCCGTTCAAGCAGTTACCTTACACCTTTCTGGTAGGTCGGACGGTCTGGGTCTCAACAACAACAACAACACTTATTGGAACGGGCATGGATTGGCCTCCATATTCACCCGATCTTACGCCCTTCGAATACTTTCCTTGGAGCACATTGAAGGACACTATTTTCCGCAACAATCCTGTGTAACACTGGATAAGCTTGACGAGTTGATCTGTCAGGCATGTGCGTCCATTTCAGTTGACATACTGCAGAAGGTAACTGCCAATTTCATTCATAGTTTGCGCCATCTCTGTGCAGTGCATGGTGCACATTTTGAATCGATTTTGATGTGATTGCAACGACTGCTTTACCAAGAACAGTCTCACCACTATTTATAACCTATTTCTCGGACTCGTACAACGCCATCTGTCAGTAACATTTGTAACTAATTTTGAAACTTGTGTATCATATTTTTACGGCTTTCCCATTAAACATATCACTTGTTTCAGTCTTCTATCGATCACCATTTCCGAGTTGTTTTATTTCAAAGTTAGGGAGTCCTTTGTGAAACACCCTTTGTGTATCAGCCATGTAATATGCGGACGTTTTTGAAATATCACATCTAGATAATTGACTGGACCGGTTGAAGTCAAATAGGCGATTGCGTCAGCCTGTATATTTAGGAGCCTTAGGTAAACACAAATCCTTGAGTCTCTGAGAGTGGGAATATTTTACTACAATCATTAAGAATGGTTCTGTGTGCTATCACAATTTGTTTGAAACTTAAACATTTGTTGAGTTTTTTTAAAAATGCATATTTAAAGATATTTTAAGCGGAGAAAAATTTAAAAATGGTTTCATTAAAAATCTTTTAAGCTGAGTAAACATCTAAAAGTTTTATTAAAAATATTTTAAGACATGTAAAAATTTAAAACCTGATTGTAGAAACATTTTTTTTAATCCTACAGTTATTGTTAAATCGCTAGATTTCAAGTTTTGACTAGGAAGGACAGGAATATATAACCTCACAGTAACCAGGAAATAAAAATCCTTAGTAAAGCTCCCAACCCACTTTGGAATTTGATGATTTATTTGTTTTTATTTTATATTTTATTTATTTACTAGCAGCATACCTGTTCTTCGTACGGAGTATATAATACAAAGAAACTTATAATTCGCAATCATGTGCAAATTCTGTTAAAATATTAAATTTATTGCTCCTAAAGAGAAGTTTAAGAATATCTGTTCTCACTATGTAAAATTATCTTCACCGGCAGATCTGAAGAATAAAACATCCTGGCCCCTTTTGTACGTAAATTTACAAAAAAAAAAAGAATTGAATCAATATATGCAACCCCGTATTACTTATATTGTTGCAGATTAGAAAGTATGCCAGTGTGTTAGTAGAAGATTACCCGTATTACAATATGAGTCTTAAAAATATTTGCCAAAATAAAAGAGATGACGTAATAAATTGAAAATATCAATAATCTCCGTACTCTTTATACCAGAAGGTCGTGATTGATTCCAATATATACCAATATATATAAAAAATATGCCAATATACCTGTACTACTTATATTCTCGTAGATTAGAAGATATACGCGTGTATTTGTAGAAGATCACTCGTACAACGTACAATATATGAGTTTAAACAATTATTGTCGTAATAAAACAATTGCATAATAAATTCAAGATATCAAAAATCCCTGAATCAATAATCCCCGAAAATATCAATAATAATAACGTTTAAACCTGAAGACCGCAATTGATATCATCCAGTCAAAAATGCTATAAGAAAAATCAAATCGTTTTTTTCTAAAATATATTTTTATATCTATTTATTTATTATTCAAATCGAAAAAATAATAATTAAAATTAACAGACAGGTTTAATTTAATTGCGTTTCTGAGCAACATGATATAAGATAGAATCTTCCTCAGAAACTGCGAAATTATATAACCATTTTGATTTCTTTATACTTTTCATTGGTCAGTAAAAGCTTGTGAAAGATAAACCATGGAGACATATTTCCCATTTAAATCATGTTTCAAACAATTCATGTTTTCAGAAAGTGACTAATTGGCGCAAAAAATCTCCCATCAAACTCAGAGATAAAGTTTTTTTAATTCACTTTCAAACGATTTTCAAGCTTTTCGTTTGGATAAACCACGGAGTGGTCTTAGATACTCGAAATTTGGGCTAAATATATGGGGGGCTATTTCAAGGCTACCCACAAAATTTCATCAAATTCGGTTCAGCCGTTCTCCCGTGACGAACAGGCAGACAGACAAACAGACATACATACAGACAGATTTTCAATTTTATTTATATAGATTTTAAAAAAATGCAAGCTACAGGATAAAGTGTCAGTGATAGCGTGCAAGATAAAATACAATACAAAATATACAGATTAATATATAATAAAGTACATTAAAATGAAAACTATTGATAATAAATGATTTTCGAAAACATCTACAAATGAATAAATACATTAAAATATATACAACAAATGATTTTTAAAAGCTGTTTCCGATGAAAAACCATCAACATTACAGGGGTAAGTTGTTGTTTATTTTACAAAAATTACTTATCGCACAACAAAACTAATATTAGTACTAAAATTCCTTTCAAAAAATAAACGCATTCTCCTGATTTAATACTAGGGAACATGAAGCCCAATCCTACCAAAGTTGATGAATCCATATCAGTCACCATTTTTGCTTTATTAATAGCCAATACTGTGAAATATATGTTATAAAGAAAATTTAAATCTTTCAATCGAAACTGTCATCTCTGAAGTAGAAATTTTGAGTGTGACCCCTATTCCTACTAGAATTTCATGCTGAAGCCGCTTTATATACTTTAATCACATGAAAATGGTTGAACCATGTCAGTCTTCATCTAAGCCGCCTTTATAGCTTATTATGAATACAAAAATCAAATGTTTCAAGGGCAATTTTCGGATCGAAAGTAGAAATAACTGGATGTTGAAATCCTTGTTGAATCCCTTACTTTCCCAGAAACTTGATACTAAATCTATATCAGTCAGCATACAAACTATATTTATAGTCAATTATGAGAAATATATACTTTAATCACATGAAAATGCTTGAACCGGAAATTAGAATAGAAAAAGTGCAAATGGAAATCTTAAGTAAATCACCCAATCCCCTACGAAATTCGATGCTTAATTCATTTAAGTTGTCATCTATGCTCTTTTACCCTGATCTTAAAAATATTTGTTGCTGTGATAATATAAATTGTTGAATTAAAAGTAACATCTCTAAAACCGGAAGTGGAAATTCTTACTGTATCATCCAACTCCTTCTAGAGTTTAATTTAATTCTGAATTCATATCAGTCGTTATCGAAGTTCATTTTTAGTCAATCCCGAGAAACATTCATTTCAAAGAATCTTTTTTTGAACGGAAGTGGAAATCGACCGGAAGTGAAAATTCGTAGTGAACCATCCTACTGTCTTCAGCATTTCATATTGAAACTGTATCAGTCATCTTCCGAGCTCTATTTATAGCCAATCTTGAATTAAGAATGCCGAACCCTTTTTGATCATTCATACTGAATCCCTATCAGTCATAACCTTAGGTCTATAGTAAATCCTGAGAAGTAGAACCATCGAATTTGCAAATTGTATCATCGAATTTGCAAATTGTATCATCGAATTTGCAAATTGTATCATCGAATTTGCAAATTGTTTCATCGAATTTGCCATCTACATTTTTACCAAAAATCTTTTGGTAAAAACATAGATGGCAAATTCGATTGTCACCAAAAATTACGACCTCGATTCTTTGTTCTTTATACCAAAACCACTTCAGATTACACAACCAATTGAGATTTGTTGAAAACAACAAACTGTTTGTTCTTAATTGCAAAGTATATAAAATATAAAAAAGTAGTAAGAATCATTAAATATTAAGAATCAGTGAATACAAAAAAGTAGTAAGAATCATTAAATATTAGGAATCAGTGAATACAAAAAAGTAGTAAGAATCATTAAATATTAAGAATCAGTGAATACAAAAATAGATATTAAGAATCAGTGAATACAAAAAAAGTAGTAAGAATCATTAACTCTTAAGAATCAGTGAATACAAAAAAAGTAGTAAGAATCATTAAATATTAAGAATCAGTGAATACAAAATATAGTAAGAATTATTAAATATTATAAGAATCGGTGAATACAAAAAAAGTAGTAAGAATCATTAAATATTAAGAATCAGTGAATACAAAAAAGTAGTAAGAATCATTAAATATTAAGAATCAGTGAATACAAAAAAGTAGTAAGAGTCATTAAATATTAAGAATCAGTGCATACAAAAAAAGTAGTAAGAATCATTAAATATTAAGAATCAGTGAATACAAAAAAAGTAGCAAGAATCATTAAATATTAAGAATCAGTGAATACAAAAAAGTAGTAAGAATCATTAAATATTAAGAATCAGTGAATACAAAAACGTAGTAAGTCATTAAATATTAAAAATCAGTGAATATAAAGAAAGTAGTAAGAATCATTAAATGTTAAGAATCAGTGAATACAAAAAAAGTAGTAAGAATCATTAAATATTAAGAATCAGTGAATACAAAATATAGTAAGAATTATTAAATATTATAAGAATCGGTGAATACAGAAAAGTAGTAAGAATCATTAAATATTAAGAATCAGTGAATACAAAAAAGTAGTAAGAATCATTAAATATTAAGAATCAGTGAATACAAAAAAGTAGTAAGAATCATTAAATATTAAGAATCAGTGCATACAAAAAATGTAGTAAGAATCATTAAATATTAAGAATCAGTGAATACAAAAAAAGTAGCAAGAATCATTAAATATTAAGAATCAGTGAATACAAAAAAGTAGTAAGAATCATTAACTCTTAAGAATCAGTGAATACAAAAAAGTAGTAAGAATCATTAACTCTTAAGAATCAGTGAATACAAAAAAGTAGTAAGAATCATTAAATATTATATATAAGAATCAGTCAATACAAAAAAAGTAGTAAGAATCATTAAATATTAAGAATCAGTGAATACAAAGAAAGTAGTAAGAATCAGTGAATACAAAAAAAGTAGTAAGAATCATTAAATATTAAGAATCAGTGAATACAAAAACGTAGTAAGTCATTAAATATTAAAAATCAGTGAATATAAAGAAAGTAGTAAGAATCATTAAATATTAAGAATCAGTGAATACAAAAAAATAGTAAGAATTATTAAATATTAAGAATCGGTGAATACAAAAAAAGTAGTAAGAATCATTAAATATTAAGAATCAGTGAATACAAAAAAATAGTAAGAATTATTAAATATTAAGAATCGGTGAATACAAAAAAAGTAGTAAGATTCATTAAATATTAAGAATCAGTGAATACAAAAAAATAGTAAGAATTATTAAATATTAAGAATCAGTGAATACAACAAAGTATTAAGAATCAGTATTAATCATATATGTTTCTGTGATGAGCTTGTGAGATGTGTTTTTACCATCTCTTTCTAGAGGGTAACATTAATATAATTCTCATCTGGAATACCTAATGATTTACGTTATATCATTAAGTATACCGCATGCAAAATATACATATGCATACCAAAGCATATTCAAACAGTTGCATTTGTTTGATAAAGTGTAATGGGGCATTACATCTAAACGACAAGTTAACTAATGTATTGATTAGTTAAATGGATGATAGCTTATGTAATTAAAGTGATATAGTATGAGTGATTTAGTATATGTAATTGAAGTGATGACAGTTATGTAATTGAATGGAACGTAGTTTATGTAATTGCCTGAAATCAAACATCGTCCAGCTGTGAAATTTGGTGCACAGGTACTTTAGGATCCGAATAGGAACAACTCGGTATTATTTTTTTAATTTCTATTTTTGTTATTATTATTTTATATTTCAGCCTTTTCACACAAACTGGATCTTTAGCGACTGAAAAAATTCTCACACAGTTTCGATTTTGATATCAACAGAAAGAGAATGAAGAACGGTCTTTTTAACAATGTTTGAATCGAAACTGTGGGACAATTTCTTCATATTTATTTTAATGCACAGAAATTTGTATTTTTAAACACTTTACAACATAATTGAAAATAGTTTATGACATTATTCATTCTGTCTGTCTATCTGTTCGTTCCCACGATAACTGCCGTAAAAATGACTTTATCGAAATCAAATTTTAGTATGTTATTAAGTAAATCTGTGGGACATACGGGAACGTAACCGAATAATATCACCCAATTAGTTTTGGATTGAATGCGAGTTGAAAAAGTGAAATATATTGAACCCTATGGAACCTAATTTTTCAAACATTTTTTAAGCAAAGTTAAAATTCATAAATTGCTTCGACAATTTTAGAAACTATTCAAATTATCCCATAAAATATATAAAAAAAATTTCAACATAATATATTCAGTAGTTTCATAAATAAAAATAAAAAATGTACTTACACCCATATTATATGACGAGATCACGTCAGCCGCTTCAAAATAAGATATTGCATCCATCTTTTTATCCTAGTGTTAAAATCGTGATTTTTAAAGTTACTTTAAATTTATATTTAGTATAGCAAAATTAAACACACATCCATAACAGAAGGTCTTTATTTCACTTCCTTAAGACGTACAAAAGTTTAAAAAAGTCTTAAGGAAGTGAAATAAAGACCTTCTGTTATGGATGTGTGTTTAATTTTGCTATTTTAACTTCAGACGTGATGCCAAATTATTTATTTATATTTAGTGTTGAATCCGTCCTAAAACCTCTTTATTTTTGCGTATTTTCTGTGCATCTGTATTCTGTGTCAACGCAATTACAATATTTTTTAGTTTAAATGATCATGAAACTTTGATTATTTCTACAATGCAGCCTAATTTTAATGGATGCAAAATGTAAAGAAGTGGTTGTAAGATGAGTTGTATAAGAATTGCTGAAATTTTTTCATGAAAAATTATTTAGCTTTGGAGTCTGGAATAAAATTGATATGAATGAAATATTCACTGCTTTTACATCGAGAGCCATATGCTTTATATTTTGATAACGTCATTTTTATAAAGTTTATTAATTTCGATGAAGTTTTTAGTTCTCAAATATAATAAATTATTGTAATATTGTGATAATTTAAAATATTTCACCTCTGAATGTATATATTTTAGAGATGTTTAAATGAAATTGCATTTCAGTTCGAAAGTGTTTCATAATCAATTCTTTATACGTGATTGATCTTTCTTGTTTTAATTTCTAATTAGTTTTTGTAATTATTTTATATTTCAGAATTTTCACACAAATTAATGCCTTAGCGACTGAAAAAATTCTCACACAATTTCCATTTTGATATCAACAGAAAGAGAACGAAGAACGGCAATGTCCGAACCGAATCTGTGGAATAATTCCCTCATATTTAATTTATTACACCGAAATTTGCATTTTTATGTTATCTGATATATACACTCTGCTTCAAAAATATATGTGCATCCATAAAATTTGAGCTACAGCCACGAAACTCGGCATGCAAATGCTGTTTTAAGAGTTATACAAATGATCAAACTGTCAACGCCAATGATGTTATAAAGCTCATGCGTCGCGCATGAGAACGTCACATCCTGAAGCATTTACAACGATCGGGCAATTTGAACTGAATTTTCTACTTTGATACTACATGTTGTGTACAAAGATGCCTTTGAAGATGTCTGGAAGGCGCAACACACAGTTGTCGAATGTAAAGAGAGGTCGTATTATAAGCCTAGGGAGCTGGTTGGTTCAATAGCTGCATCAGTTGCCATCTTGATTGGAGCCATATGATAGTGGCTCGGTGTTGGCAACAGTGCATCAGAGAAGGCACATGTGACCATTGCAGAGGCTCAAGAAGTCTCAGGCAGAAAACTGCTCGAGAGGATTGTGCAGTCAGGAGAGGAACCCACACAAATAGCGTGGCCATCAGTAATTTGAAGGCATTTGCCGTCCTCAATGAATCCTGTATCAAGGGATACTATTCGGACACGAAGGACGAAATGTGAGATTAGGTGTCGATGTCCATTAAGGCGCATACCACTGGCCCCTCAAAATAGGCAGATACGTCTGGATTGGTGTTGAGTTCGATTAGCCTGTACAGTGCCCTATTGGAGGCAGGTTGTTTTTAGTGACTAATCCACCTTCTTTTCAGTTCTGATAACCGCCGTATATGTGTGTGCAGGAGAGCTGACCAGCTTTCTGATCCTGCATTTGTTATTAAGAGGCACACGGCCATAACACGTAAGGATATTCTCAACCAAATTTCGATTTGACCGACTGTGATTAAAGTAATGGTGTTTCTGAAGTATGTAAAGCAATGTCGATTTGGTGACTTGTGTGCTGTTCTATATTCCAAAGATCTGTGTCTGGTATGATTGCGCGCATGCAATTTTCGCATGTTTTTTAACTTTTGGGGGAAGGGGACAGGTGCTTGTTATCTGCCATTTTTGTATCTGCGTTTTATCTATCTTAGCCTCTGTCTTTCTGATTAACATGCAATTTTCACTGTTATTTGTGTGCATTTTTCTGTCTTTATATGCTTCAAATATGATTGCTAAAAAACGGATATATTTTATTTTTTCTCGTTTGAATTTGCCTTACCTTTTCCTATGTGTCACGTATGCTTCACTATCGACAGATGCCGTTTATACTCTGGTAGCGTTGTCGATTTTTCCTTATTATTGTGATAAATGTTATTTTTACGATGCTTTCTAAACATTTCTTTAATGAGTCTTTACTGATATGAAATGTGCACAAAATGCAATTGAAATTTAGTAGAATGGAAATTTTAAACAAATGGCAATTTACATATGCAACTCAAGATTCCTTCCTAAACGCAAGAAACAAATTCTGAAAAAAATGGTCTTTGGGGACTTTTGTTTACTTTAAGGCTGAAGCATTATCCAGGTTGTCGAAATATAAATCCAGTTTATGGCCAGATAGTCGTGAACTCGCTAAATGACATATTGGTTTTGTGGACTCAGAAAATAAATTGTAGAATTTTTTTTTAACTATAGTTATGATTTAATTTCTTTCGGAAGGAAAATGCTGTTATATCGTGACTAGTGAATAAACAGACTCATAGGAGTAACCATGAAATAAATGTTGTTTCAGTTGATTATTTGAGAAAGTGTCAACTGGACAGTCGGTAGTCCGTTGTCTGAATAGTCTGGGACATGAGTTTGTTACAATGAATGTCCGGATCACTAAGATTTTAAAAATATAGAGCCATTTTCACAATTTATGAGAGCAATTTTCATTTCTCGACAAACATAATAGTATCCTGAAATGAAAATAGCTGGAGAAAATAACAAAATGTGCAGCTTATGACGATATATACCCTCATGTTCTGTAGCTCACACACATAGATACATACAGGCACACAGACACCGTTGAAACTATTGTTTGTTTACATTCAGGGATGTCAAAAATGTGTAAATTCATCAAACTCGTGGGGTTGGAATTTTGACCAAATTACATATATATTATTTTACATACACTATGTGCTGTATGAAACTTAGAAAGTACTGCAAGTTAATATCTAACTAAAATAATATTTCTTCCTTCCCAGAAATGCCATAGATAAAATCCCTCAATATTAGCTTTTATGTACAAAAATCTTCTTTAACAAAACTCATTTTATGCTGATATATTACGCGTTTTTTACATGATAAACGGTTACGATATTTTGAAAAATTATCTCCGTTATTGCACACATAGACTTTTTAAAAATATGGTCTATCTTGAAACATTTTCATCAGACTTTTTTTCAGTTTTTAATAAAAGAAAGAGCATACATAGTAGGAATTCTTGATTCTACAGAAATAGAGAAATATTTGCTCAAGATGCCTTTTACATTTTGTATTTATTCGGTTACTTATTTTATTTTCAATTTGTGGACATTTTGTATTGCATTTGGTTTATAACTAAACAAGGATAGATCAGAATATATAATATATTTTATCATATACATAACAAAAGAATATTTCATTTCCATTTCGTCCTTCTGAAGTTTTTATTTTAGTTTTCCTACGACTTAGTAAGTGCTTAATTGAGCTAAGTTTCTGATAATATTAAGATAATATAAAATATATGTGTGTGCTAAAAAAGATGCATTCAATTTATTAGGAAAACATTTAGTTGCATTTTATTTCGTATAATAGTTTGGATTTATTAGAAAAGATTCAATTTCATATTGCAAATACGGTGGGCAGTGGCCTATGAAGTGGCGTATTGAAATACGGTTTTGGTGACCACCAGTGGCGTAGCTGCCATTGAGGTTCAAAAGCAGAGTCTCCCCTGTTCAAAGTCTAATTTAACGATACTTTTTTTTTATCATATTTTTAAATTTAACTTTAGGAATATATGTATTTTTTAGAAAACTGTTACATTTTACTTACTTAAAATGAGACGTTTTAATATATTTTTCCCATTAAAACGCATATCTGGAAACTGAAATCATCTAGCCTTTAAGGGGCATTGAAAAAAGCATGGTATTCGGTCCGATCGCCTGTTAAACTCGGCCCTGGCTGATAGGCTAGAACTATAAGGTAGGTTCCAGAAAGGTGGCTATTTCATTCCCCATTTTCAATCCCTTATAAACAGTGTAACTTAAGACAATGATTGTATCTGGGAAGTGACGTTTCATGAATGAAAATTTCTTGGGCAAGGCGGATGGATGCGCCATTTTGAATCAAACATGGTTCTATCAATTAATCTTCGCAGAAAAATGTCATATGTAATACTAAAAAATATGAGTCATTTTTAGCGAATATAACATGACATTCACCTAAATTTAAACAATGTCAAGACGAAGAAACACACTAATAATGACTACCATTAAACTTAAGTAGTTTGTGAAGTAGCCACACCGACAATATGTCGAAGCATCCGTTTGAGTATTTGTGAGTTTTAGAAAGAATAAATCTGATTTCCCTTTAAAAATCACTTTACGGGAGAATTTCAGTTAAAAAAAAGCCATTGATGATGCTGTAGAGGATTTATAGCATATTGTGATTAAGATATTTTTAAGCTTTCAAAATATAGTATTTGCAAATAATTAATATAAAAAAAAATGAAGGACATTGTTGACTATAGTGTTTGTTCTCACTCATTTTCAGTGCACTTCTTTGAATTGCTTTATTTCCTTAGTTCTAGTTGTTTATATTTACGAAACTGATATATTTTTTCTATCACTTGCTAATAATATTCTAATATATTTCTACTTCATAGGCGCCTGTAAAACTTTTTTCAGGGTAGGGGGCAAACGTCAACACATGATGTGCAACATCGACTGGTTTGATGCTCGCTTTTGTTATAATAATATCCAAGAAGGAGTGTGCCCCCCCCCCCTTCTTTACCTCCCCTCTGTTCGATCATGACTTCATATTTAACAAGAAAGATCAATCATGCATAAAGCATTGATTATGAAACACTTTCCAACTACAATGCAATTTTAAACATGTCTAAAATGCAATACATTCCTCGGTAATATTTTAAAACTTATCACAATAATACATTCATTTATTATATTTGAAAACTTAAACCTTCATAGAAAAAAATGAACTTCATTCAAATGACGGCATTGAAATGTAAATTGCCTGGTTTAAATATCTCTAAAATGCAATACATTCCACGGTGATATTTTTAAAATTATCATAATACTACGATAATTTATTATATTTGAAAACTTCATCGAAAACAACTGAAATAAATTCAAATGACGTCATAGAAAAAATAACACGCCTGGATCTCTCTATAAAAGCAGGATTTCATTCATTTCATTCATCACAATATTATAATAATTTATTTTATTTAAAAATTAAGACCATGGAGCTACAATTCATAAACTCTATGCTTAAAACTTCATAGAAAAAAATCGTCCTTCTGTTTATAAAATCAATTAATATTTCATTCATATCAGCCATGCAGACTCCATGGACTGAATTATTTTGTGTTAAAGAAATACAGTAATTCTAATACAACTCATTCTACATATTTTGCTGTTTTCATTTTACATAGGTGAACAATAGGCTTAGTTGTAGAAATAATCAAATTTCAATGAGAATTTAAACTCAAATATATTGTCATTGCGTTGTTTTAGTATGTAGATGCACATAATTTAAGCAAAAATAAAGTAGTTTTAGGACGGATACAACACTCAATATGAATTAAAAATAACTTTGAAAAATCAAGATTTTGAAACAAGATGGATGCCATATATCATTTTGAAGTGGGTCATGTGATCGTTTCATATCATGGTCACGTGATCGTTTCATATAAGGTGTGTAATTATTATTTTAATTTTTATTTTAACAACTACTGAATATATTTCGCTGAATTTTTTTTTATATATTTTATGGAACAATTTGACTATTACCTAAAATTTTCGAAGCAATTTGTGAATTTTAAATCCGCTTAAAAATGTTTGAAAAATTAGGTCCCATAGGGCTCAATGTATTTCATTTTTTCAACCCGGGTTCAATCCAAAACTAATTGGGTGATATTATTCATTTATATTTTCATAGGTCCTACAGACCGTCTGAACAACATACTAAAATTTCATTTTGATTAAGTCATTTTCACGGCAGTTCTCGTGCTAACGGACAGACAGACAGACAGACAGACAGAATGAACAAAGTCATAAACACTTTTCAACTTTGTTGTAAAGTGTTAATAAAATGATTGTAAAAGTTCATCTAATTAAGAAATAATAAAACATTTAAAATGTTATATCTTATATGTATTTTATCTTACATAGGCAACATTTTAAAATTTCATGCACTCTTTGCAGCACTTTTATGTAAAATTATTTTATACTATTCACCAATAAATAAACCTTATTGAAATAAAACTTATGAAAATGCAAATTTCAGTATAATTTTCACTTGTAATACCATTTCTTTTTGGTAAATTTTCAGCCTCCCCAGTCAAAAATCTCACTGTACGCTACTGAAGGTGTGTCGTTATGGGGCAATAAAGAACAAAAATATCAAGTCCCTAGCTGTAAACATTCAAATTAAAAGACGTACAGACTCGAGAGTACCCATCAATAATTCCTAATCAGGATTCGTAGAGCAATTGATCTCAGCGAAACCATTCCCAGGGTTTTCTAGAAACCATTCCCAGGGTTTTCTAAGAAACCATTCCCAGGGTTTTCTATGAATTTGGAAAATCTTGAGATAAAATTGTTATTTGGACGCCATTTTTGTAACTGAATGAAAAAAAAGCTGATATGGGAAGCACATGATTTTCCTTATATAATGCAATGAATTTATTACTTTTACAGTAAACAAATATATATATTTTTTATTGTAGATATACATATTCTTTCCAAGATATTGAATTTTCCTCAATTAGTCACCATTTTCATTGATTTAGCGTCATTTTTATCCATTTGGCAAGTTTTCCATTAATTTAACAACATTTAAAACAGCGCCAAGTGGGCGACATTCCAGCAAATTTGTCGCCAAAATTTCACCAAGCGTTATGGATGGAGGAATAAGTTATTCTTATAGCAGATAAATGATTATTGACGTTCAAATACAAAAATATTACTCAAAGTATCCTTTTTCATGAATGGAACGAGCTAGATCCACGAGAATGTTGTCACCAAAGTTATCGCATGGTATTATATATGAAAAGTGAACATGTTTCTCAATAGGAAATATTTTTTTTTATTTTATATATTTTGATAATTTTTTTGAAAAATGTGCAATATCTCGAGAATGGTTTATGCTAGCGTTCTAAAATTTATGTCAATCTTTTTCTAATTAAAAATTACATAAGAAATGTCTACTTACGTAACTTTTTTAGAGGTTTTGATGTTTTGACGATTTTTTCAAAATTTCAATCAAAAATTTAGGGGGTTCTGAACATTCGATTGCTTATAAAAACAATAGGCTTCAGTATTCACGGATAGTAATTTTTGTACCAAATGTCGTTCGAATCGGTCCATTCGTTCGTCAGTTATCGTCTCCACAGACTCACTGACACACACACACACACACACACACACACACACATACTTTCACACACACCCAGACATCACGTCAAAAATGTTCGATTCATGATCAGGGATGCTTGAAACGTGCTCTCAAAACGTGCCGTCAAAAACTCGAATTCGAATTTTCGACCCCGTTACAATACTTACCTTATACATTATTGTATATAAGGAAAGTAAACACATTAAACTATCACGGTATTAACCAGAATTTTTAGTAAAATAATAAAAAAGGTTGAAATTTTAATTTGATTATATATTCTTGCGATAGTTAAAATTTAAGCAGCAAGAGTTTTACTTCGGAAATAAAATTTAGTTGAAACGGGGAATTTGTGTAGCGGTAGGAAGTTTAGCTGTCCGTAATGAACATTACAAGTACTGTCGCAAACTACGCATAGGGTTGTCAGATTAAATTTTTGAAAAATAAATTCGAATAGTAATTATAAAATACTAAACTATTTAATATACATTTTTTAATCACATCACATATAAATGAGTGATATCAGTATCATAAAGCAATAAAATGCCGCTTCTTTCGCTTAAAAACAACTTTATTTTCACAAAGCATTGCAAACCATAATCACAATGTTAGCTATAACTGATAAAAAATCTGATGTGGACAACACATGACTTTCCTTATAAAATGCAATGAATTTACTACTTTTACAGTTTAAAAACTCTTATTGTAGATACTTATATTCTTTTCAAGATATTGAATTTTCTTCAATTAGTCGTCATTTTCATTGATTTGGCGTCATTTTTATCAATTTGACGAGAATTTTGTTAATTTGGCAACAATTAAAAATGTCGCCAAGTTGGCATTCCGCCAAATTCGTCACCAAAATCTCGCCAAGCGTTATGGATGGAGAAATAAGTTATTCTTACAGCAGATAAATGATTATTGGCGTTCAAATACAAAAGTATTATTCAAATTATATTTTTTCATGAATGGAACGAGCTAGATCCACGAGAATAATGTCACCAAATTTATCACATGGTATTGCATATGAAAAGCGAACATGTTTCTCAATTGGAATTATATATATTTTTTATTTTATATGACTTTTTGATAATTTTTTTGAAAATTGTGCAATATCCCGAGAACGGTTCATGTTAGCGTTCTAAAATTTATGTCAATCGCTTTCTAATGACAAATTACATAAGGAATGTCTATTTGCGTAACTTTATTAGAGGTTTTAATGTTTTGACGATTTTTTCAAAATTTCACTCGAAAATTTAGGGGGTTTCTGAACATTCGATTGCGTATAAAAACAATAGGCTTCCAGTGTTTATAAATTGTGTTTGTGTACCAAATTTCGTTCGAATCGGTCCATTCATTCGTCTCCACAGACTCACTGACACACACACACACACAGACATCACTTCAAAAATGTTTGATTCGTGATCAGGGATGCTTGAAACGTGCTCTCCCGTCGAAAACTCGAATTCGAATATAAGGAAAGTATTGTGACGGTGTCAAAAATTCGAATTCGAGTTTTCGACGGGTGGGCACGTTTCAAGTATCCCTGATCACGAATCAAACATTTTTGAAGTGATGTCTGTGTGTGTGTGTGTGTGTGTGTGTGTGTGTGTGTGTGTGTGTGTGTGTGTGTGTGTGTGTAAAAGTACATGTCTGTGTGAGTGTCAGAGTGTCTGTGGAGACGATAACTGACGAATGGACCGATTCGAACGAAAGTTGATACAAAAAGCACACACCTTAAACACTGGAAGCCTATTGTTTTTATGCGCAATCAAATGTTCAGAACCCCCCTAAATTTTCGAGTGAAATTTTGAAAAACTCATCAAAACATCATAACCTCAAATAAAATTACGTAAATAGACATTTCATATGTAATGTTTCATTAGAAAACGGCTGGCATAAATTTTAGAACCCTAGCATGAACCATTCTCGGGATATTGTATATTTTTCAAAAAAATTATCAAAACGTCATATAAAATTAAAAAAATATATATTTCCTATTGAGAAACATGTTCACTTTTTATATGTAATACCATGCGATAAATTGCGTGACATCATTTTCGAGGATCTAGCTCGTTCCATTCATGAAAGAAGATACTTTGAGTAATACTTTTGTATTTGAACGGCAATAGTCATTTATCTGCTGTAAGATTAACTTATTTCTTCGTCCATAACACGAGATTTTGGCGACGAATTTCATGGAATGTCGCAAACTTGGCAACTTTTTAAATGTTGCTAAAGTAACGAAAAACTCAATAACTTGATAAAAATGACGATAAATCAATGACGACTTACTGATGATGGCTCATTGACGAAAATTCAATTTCTTGGAAAGAATATAAATAACTACTATAAAAATAATCTATTTCTACTTTCCTTATATACATAATATATAAGGAAATTATTGTGGCGGGATCGAAAATTCAAATTCGAGTTTTCGACGTTAGAGCACGTTTCAAGCATCCCTGATTACAAATCAAACTTTTTTGAGGTGATGTCTGCGTGTGTCTCTCTGTGTGTGTGTGTGTGTCAGTGAGTCTGTGGAGACGATAACTGACGAACAAATGGACCGATTCGAAAGAAATTTGGTATAAAAATCACAATCCTTGAATACTGGAAGCCTATTGCTTTTAAATGTAATCGAGTGTTCAGATCCCCCTAAATTGTCGAGTGAAATTTTGAAAAAAACATCAAAGAGTCAAAATCTTTAATAAAGTTACACAAGTAGACATTTCCAATGTAATTTTTCCTTAGAAAACGATTGACATAAACTTTAGAACGCTAGCATGAACCGTTCTCAAGATATTGCACATTTTTTAAATAAATTCATCTAAAAATCCCATAAATTAAAAAAATATATTAATTGTTGAGAAACATGCTCACTTTGCATATGTAATATCATGCGATAAATTGGGTGACATCATTCTCGTGGATCTAGCTCGTTCCATTCATGAGAAAAGATACTTTGAGTAATAAGTTTGTATTTTATCACCAATAGTTATTTATCTGCTATATGAATAACTTATTTCTCCGTCCATAACGCTTGACGAAATTTTGGCGCCAAATTTGGCGGAATTTCGCCAACTTGACGACTTTTTTAAATGATGCCAAATTAACGGAAATTTAGCAAATGGATAAAAATGACACTACATCAGTAAAAATGACTACTAATTGACGAAAATTCAATTTCTTGGAAAGAATATAAGTAGCTACTATAAGAAAAACCTATTTTTTATTGTAAAAATAGTAAATTCATTGCATTATATAAGGAAAGTCATGTGTTGCCCACATCAGATTTTTTTATACTAGATAAGAAGGAACAATACTCCATTTGCTTTGCTACCAACTGAAGAAATCAAAACCTATTTAAAAAAATCTGATGTGGGCAACACATGACTTTCCTTATATAATGTAATGAATTTACTACTTTAACAGTAAAAAAATAGTATTTTCTTATAGTAGATACTAATATTCTTTCCAAGATATTGAATTTTCGACAATTAGTCGTCATTTTTATCCATTTGGCGAGATTTTCGTTAATTTGGCAACATTTCAAAAAGTCGCCAAGTTGGCGACATTCCGCCAAATTCGTCGCCAAAATCTCGCCAAGCGTTATGGACGAAGAAATAAGTTGTTCTTACAGCAGATAAATGACTATTGGCTTTCAAATACAAAAGTATTACTCAAAGTATCTTTTTTCATGAATGGAACGAGCTCGATCCACGAAAATGATGTCACCCAATTTATCGCATGGTATTACATATGAAAAGTGAACATGTTTTTCAATAGGATATTTTTTTTTCATTTTATATGACTTTTTAATAATTTTTTTGAAAAATGTGCAATATCTCGAGAACGGTTCATGTTAGCGTTTTTTTCAAAATTTTATTCGAAAATTTAGGGGGGTTCTGAACATTAGATTACATATAAAAGCAATAGGCTTCCAGTGTTTACGGATTGTGATTTTTGTACCAAATTTGGTTCAAATCGGTCCATTCGTTCGTCAGTTATCGTCTCCACAGACTCACTGACACACACACACACACTTTCACACACACACACACACACACACAGACACAGACATCACTTCAATAATGTTGGATTCGTGATCAGGGATGCTTGAAACGTGCTCTCCCGTCGAAAACTCAATTACGAATTTTTGACCCCGTCACAATCCCTTCCTTATACATTATGTATATAAGGAAAGTAACTAGATGTAAAGCAAAATCGTTTGACATTTTTTATTAACAGCAATTAATTAAACAGAAATAGGCAATAAATTATCTTCTAATATTGTATTCTAATGTATGAGTTAGTTACTTTAGAAATCTACTGCTTCGCAAGTTTGTTTTGTAATTTTTTTCTACATGGTGTGTCAGTCAAGTAAGTGTTCCGGCCAATTCTACTAAATATTTTAAGGGTACCTTCAAACAAAATTGGTCGAGGCACTGGTATGGACGAGTTGGTATGTCACTGGTATGTCACTGGCATATCAAAGGTATGGATTAGTATGGACGAAATGTGTAGTTAAAAGATCAGAAGGCATGTTTGATTTTATATTACCGGATATAGAACTTAAATCATTTTATTATTTTTAAAGTTAAATTTATGTTGCTAAAAAAAATTAACATATACATGTTTTTAACTTCTAATCTAAAATAACGTACAGCAAAATAATACAATAAAAAAGTATAAATAAATTTTTGACATAATTGTATCATATCAACAGGAATCTCTAGTTCTTATATTTTTAAAAATCATGACCTCGAAGTATGTGGGTCATGTAAAATAAATAATGATGCAGTTGAGGCATCTTCTTACATAGCGAAAAAATATGTCTGTAGCAGGCAATCTAAGCGTTAGACAGCAATGGATTTTGATAGAGGGATAATTTAAAATTCGAGTAATTACTAAAATTTGAAATTAGTGTTTTAGTTATTTTTGTTTCAGTACGATTTTGTGCGATTTTTACACAAATCGATTCATTAGCGACCAAAATTATTATCACAGTGTTTCCATCTTGACACCATCGGAAATATCGAAGACCCGTTTTTTCCAACGATGCTTAAGCCGTATCCTCAGGGTAATCCCTTCATGCTTTTATAATGCATCGAAATATGCATTTTTAATATCATCTTATACTTATTTCACCGCATTAAGGTAAAGGAAGGTTAATACTATTCTATAATTTGGCCAAACAGTTGTGAGTACATCTGCTCATTCTAACAAAAACTATTGAATTACTACTTTATTTTCATTTTTGTGAGTTTCTAAACAAACGCATAAAAAGTGAGATTTTCGATTTCCCTTGATAAGTCTCGCTCCCCTTCTTTCCCCGGAAGACGAGCGTTTCTGCGCATGTTTGCCTTGGAACTGACGACGAATTTCGCGATGAGTTACGCATGTTCTATTTATTTATGTTTTATATGCTTTTCATGGTTCTGGAGCGCAGATATTGTGCGCAGATATTGAGAACAGGGGGTTCTGTAACTGTATTATTTAAGTAGCGGGCGCTTATTTAGAACACGAGCAACGGCAGGTAATTAGTTCCAGTGTTATGATATAAAATATGCGATACAGATGATAGGAATATAGCGCACGATAATGTAAAGAAATTCTAAACATAAAATATAATATATACAAATGATATATGAAATGGGTCCTTTATAAAAATTATAATAATTTAAAAATATTATGATAAATGTTCAAAATGGCGATATTTCGAAGGAATGAAGGTTTTGAAGGAAATTTTACCAGGAAATTTTACCATAAAATTTTACTAGAATAGAGGCTATTATTTGAATCACCAAAACAGCGACTGCTGCGATTTGATATTAATTTTCACTTCTCCTAGTAATGTTTTTTTTTCTGTATACAGTGCTTTTAAGACAATCCCATATACAAAAAGTCTGCAGATGATCTTTGAGGCAACTGACCTTTGGAAATGACAGGATCTTAAAACATTTCTTCCAAAAATTCGCCGCTTTCATGTGTGCCATGCGGCATTTTCTTATAGAAGATACTCCCACTTCAAATCCTTGGACCGGTTTTTCACTTTATGCAGCGCTTGCCAGCATGGAATACAGCAATCCGCAATGGCATATACCTATATATGCAATGACAGCAAGAAACATGTTATATGCCAAAATTTTTGCGAGTTTCTATGGTAAAAGACAATTTAATCCTTCCATGTGACCGGCATGAAATCCATATCCAATATTTCTCAGATCACACAAAGCTGTATACGCCAAGTTCATAAATACAAAACTCATCTATGAGAAACGTCCACCAAAATATATAGGGAAAATAAGGAAAATTATGTGTTTAGATTTTTTTATTTACAGCCAGATGGCAGAATTAAACAAATATTTATATATTTTGTATTCCAACACATCACAAATATTATTAAATTATTGCTAGTGTAGATCTGTTTTCAAATGCGTAACATTTGATTTAAATCCAAAGTAAAACTCAATATTGTAGAGTTAACATCTTCTAACATAAGGAAAGGAGAAAGTAACACATATTTTATGAAACCTTAAACATTGCTTGTGGCAAACATTTTACCTTACTATTGTTTTTACTAAAAGTTTTTTAATCATAAATTTTCAGGATGTGCTATAGCTAGATCTTAGATGATGACTGATACGGATTCAGTAGCAAACTCTGGACAAGGAGTAGAAGTTCACTAAAGATAGTGAATTTTCCATTTACGATTTAAAGTCCGATTGGGATAAAAATTGGTATATGTGAAGGACATACATAGAAAAAGTAACGATTAAAATTTCAGAACAATTTAGTGATTTAGAGTTTGATGGTATACAAGGGGAGGAAGTCAATAAGGCGTTAGTCCACCTCTGGCCTGGATGTAAGATGTCACCCGCCGTGGCATAGACTGATAAAGTTCACGGATAGTGTCCTGCGGAAGGTCTTGCCAAATTGTCTCCAACTGTCGGGCTAAATCGTCAACATCCTGGGATGGTTGTAATCGCCTTCCCATAACGTCCCAAATATGCTCTATGAGAGAGAGATCAGGAGACCTAGCTGGTCAAGGAAGTGTTGGGCAAGCTTGAAGACAATTCATAGCAACCACGTGCCGTGTGCAGCCGGGCATTATCTTGTTGAAAAGTAAGTCCGGGGTGTCGCAAAAGGAACAGTAACACAACCGGTTGTAGAATGTTGTCTACGGACCGCTGTTCTGTCAGTGTGCCAGAAATGCTCCCACTATTTATTCATTGGGCACCAAATTTTATTCATTTTCATGTTCACTCAAAATGTATTTGCATACAAAATTTCATTACAATCGGACAACTCCTTCTTGGTGAGTCGATTTTTTTTATTATAGAGTATAATTTGAGCTTAGACGGTGATTGATATCGATCCAGCATCAAATTCTGGGGGATGTAGGGTAATTTATATAGATTGCATTTTCGATACAAAAATTTTCTTCTAAACACTTATGTCTGAGGATTTGCTGCAGGTAGAGACTAAGTAATGACTGATATGGATTCAGCATCAAATTCCGACAGGGTTAGCAGGATACTTGGCATTTTCTCTTCAGGTTTTTGAGATGTCATTTCCGATTATAAAATGTATATTTTCCTTGAATCCTCTATTTTCGTTATCGGTTATAGTTAGAGCTTAAATGACGACAATTGAATGAAATACATTTGTAAATTCATATGGAATAATTCATACATAGTAATTATTTTAAAATGTATATTTACCTTGAAACATCTATTCTTGGTATCGGCTATAGTTAGGACTTAAATGACGACAAATATAGATACAGCATCAAATGTTATTTGTGCTGAATGTTAATGTGAAAATAATTTGTGAAAATGGTGTTTATGTCCATTGGATCTTGCTAGAGGACTTTGGTGGTACATACTTGAGAGGCAAAAAGTAGGAACAGCATTTTTATTTACAGAATTTTTGGAGTTTTACAGCAGATTCACTATTTTAAACTGGTTAGACAAAGGATTGTTTTGTTTAATGGCGAATGTTGGATGATTCGTCATATGGTTGTTCACGAAATAATCTCAAAGCAGCTATTCCGTTTCGGTTAACAGTCCTATACACTAGATGCCTGTTAGTCATATCAGAAGTCGTAAAATGCTTCATGTTGCACGTACAAAATCCGCGTTGCGCTTGAAAGACAATGGCGATAGGTAACCAGTCTGTGGACCTACATTGCTTAATGAAAAATGTCTGTTTTATTGTTTCTTTTTTCCTTTTATAGCTTGTATAGAGACTTCACAATGTATATACAGATGGTTTGTATATACACCATGTATATACCAATCACCATGTATATACAGAAGCAGAGCGCCTACATACTGCCACTTAGTGGCATTTATTCCATCAATTTCTTCTTCTGGAAACTTGTGGAATATGTCAACGAACACACCACCTGTAATAGTAGTAATAATAATAATATATAAACAATAACAATAATAATAATAATAATAACAATAGTGATGTCGGTAAAATTTTACTATTTGACTAGGAACATAATATATGTGTAGACTATATTACCTTTCTTGCTTATCACGAGCTACTTTATTACTTTCCTTATATACATAATGTATAAGGAAAATATTGTGACAAGGTCGAAAATTCGAATTCGAATTTTCGACGGGAGAGCACGTTTCAAGCATCCCTGATCACGAATCAAACATTTTTGAGATGATGTCTGTGTGTGTGTGTTTGTATGAAAGTGTGTGTGTGTGTGTGTGTGAAAGTGTGTGTGTGTGTCTGTGTGTGTGTCAGTGAGTCTGTCGAGACGATATCTCACGAACGAATGGAGCGATTCGAATGAAATTTGGTGCAAAAATCACAATTCGTGAATACTGGAAGCCTATTGTTTTAAAGGTGTAGCATTTAAAGGTATTGTTTTAAAGGAATGTTTAGAACCCCCCTAAATTTTCGAGTGAAGTTTTGAAAAAATCATCAAAAAATCAAAAGCTTTAATAAAGTTGCGCAAATAGACATTTCTTATGTAATTTTTCATTAAAAACGATTGACATAAACTTTAGAACACTGGCATGAACCGTTCTCGAGATATTGCACAATTTAAAAATAAATGTATCAAAAAATCCCATAAATTAAAAAAATATATTAACTGTTGAGAAACCTTTTCACTTTTCATATGTAATATCATGCGATAAATTTGGTGACATTCTCGTGGATCTAGCTCGTTCCTATTTTGAAAAAAGGTACTTTGAGTAATACTTTTGTATTTGAACACCAATAGTCATTTTTCTGCTATAAGAATAACTTATTTCTCCGTTTATAGCGCTTGACGAGATTTTGGCAACAAATTTGGCGGAATGTCGTCAACTTGGCGACTTTTTTAAATGCTGCCAAATTAACGAAAATCTTGCCAAATGGATAAAAATGACGCTAAATCAATGAAAATGACGTCCAATTGACGAGCATTTAATATTTTGGAAAGAATATAAGTATATACTATAAGAAAAACCTATTTTTTTACTGTAAAAGTGTCAAATTCATTGCATTATATAAGGAAAGTCATGTGTTGCCCACATCAGATTTTTTTTGAAAATGTGGTTCTAATTTCGATATTTTAGTATTCTGAACAATTTTGAAAGGGTAATTCTAATTTCGATAATTTAATATTTTGAGTTGTTTCGAAAATGTCAAAATTAATAAACTACCTCCCCAAAAATGCTATTCACGTAAAAAACATTTCGGCTCCATAGACCGGAGGCCACTGCCGATTTTCTGTAATAAAATGGTTGATTAAATTAATATTTCAGCTTTTTCTGTTCCCAGAATTTTAAGTATACCCTTGTGAGAAGGTTTTTGCATATTTATCGGAAGTTCAGAATTATACATAACAACATCTGTAATGAGTGATAAGTTACTGTAAGATAGTAATTGAATTTCTGTGTAAATTGACGAAATTGTGACATACGTGCAGAGGATCTGCCATACACAATATGTTATATACCAGCTATTCAATATATATATATATATCAGTCTGGACGGTTTAAAAATATTAGATAGTGCGAGAAATTTTCGCCCAAAATTCAAGTTAGATTTCTTATACTAATGTAAGTATATGTCGCTAAATTTGAAAATAAAATTAGTTTTCCAAAGGGATTTATGTTTATAAATTTGACAATCGTATTTTCCATAAAAATATTATTTTATCGCTACGTTGGAGATGAATGTCCAATTTGACATATTTTTCAAGATTTTTGGGAACATGAGAGAGTTCTGAGAACACGGTTCATCAGAGAATTAGGGGGGCATCAGAGAATTAGGGGGCAGCGGTTTAGGGGCATCAGATTTAGTCTTCTTATTAACAGTTTCAGAATCAGGAGTAGAAATGTATGGGTTAGGAATAATTTTACTAGTTACAATTTGAGTGTTCCGGAAATTTTCATTGTAGGAGGGTTAGGCAGTATGCCTTTTTTGGACAGGATAAAAGCCCTCTGCATCTGGTTCGTTTAATGATATTTTTCCAAATTTGCTTTTGTATTTAGGGGAAGATTTATTTGATTAGTAAAGTTTTTAATCAAATTTAGATTTTTAGTCACTTATTTAGATTATTGCTATTACTGCTACTGGCAATCGCAGGCTGGCAAGGATTCAGGGGGGGGGCGCTACTTGTGGACTTGAAAGAAAAGAAACTGCAGGAAAAGATCTTCTGTATGACTCACTAATAGACTTCAGATTCATGGAGGTGGAGGCCCGGAAAATCTGGAACATAAAAGTATTCACCTCATCTGTTGCGCCCGCTTTTATTGTATCTGGAGGCTCGTTTTCTGGCAAGAATATCAATCTCATCTGAAGACTATTTGTTTGTATATCCAGACAAGGGAGTTCACCCAAAGGGCTATGCGAAGACTGTTAAAATTTGGTTTTAAGTTCATCTGTTTGGTCGGTTGACACTTCGAGGACACCATGCATCGGCGAACACGGCGGAGAGTTAAGTACGACACGGCATCCATGGTGGGAATTCACGCTTTTCCTCTATTACAAATTCTGCGACTCGAGTGATTCTCAACAGTGATTCGTCACAATTTAGATCCAAGAGCATCGCCCATTTCTTAATCTTCTTTTTCTGTAAAGTATATTTTATTATTATTATCCACCCGACATTTAGATTGGATTTGAAAAGCAGCATCTAAACTGTCCTGGGAACTCCGTAATTGGTTACTCCCTTTAAACAATTCCTCTTTTGTATGGTGAGTATACTTTTCTACAAAAATCTAACAAGTTTTCAGGCACTATCTTAAGCAATATTAACATACACCTTATACCACGATTATACGAGGATTGTCAGAATAAAAGATTATACTCAACATAATTTAAAGAAAAATATGCCAATATTTATCACATGGTATGAAATTCTCACAGTTGCGCTACTTTTATACATATTCGCCGTAGCAGTTTAGTAATTTGTCTCAGTCTTGCTGTCACGTGTCAACGTCAGCACAGGGACTGCATCAATGTCCTGACACGAGCACTTTTAAGGCTGGAAAGAGATGAAGTAGTTTGGATCCAAATCTTTATTGTTGGTTAGATATTCCAACACTTACCAGAGTACAGATTGCATCAAGTTACATGATTGATCTTCAGCATGTAAGCGGACATTATCGTGGTGGAGAGTCATACTTTTGCGCAGATGCCCAAGACTGTTTAACCCGAAGGTCTTCCATAATTTGCGCAGACCAGTTTTTTGAGTGGATCTAGAATTCAGATACCCGTATGCACTATTACTACAGCAATAATAGGTCTTTCAATCACATTGTCATGTTTGTTAATAGAGCGTGAAAACTTTATCTCTGTTTCACCAACATATAATATCATGATCCCGATCTATATGCATGGAAATAAATATTTCAGACACCTAGAAAGGGCTAAACCAGAGAAATGGCTGATCATCCAAGAAATGCTAAAGTTTACAGATATTTATAACTATTCATAAAAATTACTATTATTAATATTATTATTTTATTCTTCTCATGATCCTAGCCATAGTTCATCTAACTGCTGTCAATACTAACACACATGCATTTACTTATATGAAAAGTAAATTTTCAGAAACATAAAGTGCACTCTTATTAAGTGCTATTATATTGAATTTTAGTCTCTTCAAATACATCTATAACATCTACATTAAGATAACGTCGGATTGAAAAGCCCCATAAATTATTTAAATTAATTTTTGGAGTATATCTCATAAATTAAGACAAATTGCATTTTGCATATAACTTATCAGTTTCCAGTAAATTGATTATATGTTCGAATCAATTTAACAGATGCTGCAAATCACAGTGTGCATTATCTGACCCCAGGCATTTAGTATATGTAAATGCTTAGAATTGTAAATTAAACTCTGTAAACGAAGTAGAATTTATAATTTCAATGGATAGTATCAGTTATTATTCTATTGAATATTTATAATAGGCAAATGTATCTTTTAAGTTATTTCATATATACTAATTGAAGTAAAAGTACAATATCTATATATTTCAATTGTGATGAAGTTTATGCCTCTAGAGAGTTTTTGTATTGTAATCGGTCAATTTCAGCGATTTTATTTTTACATGAAAGATTTCGAAAAATTTTGTCTGAAAGAAAAGTGATTCCAAATATTCATTTATTGAAAGTGTGAGACCAGGAGGAAATTATGCAGTTTAAATATTTACGTATATTTACAACGACGACCTGTAGATGCCGTTTTACGACAGTCTTGGCTCGGAGGATCATGACCCCAATAAATTCAATTCACCCAATAAATTCAATAAATTCACATTTGCAGGTGTGGTTGGGAAAAGATCTCCAAGGGACCAAGGCTTATACAAAGCATCATAGGAAACTAAAGTATCCAATGATGCAATGCTGCTACATTGCACTGAGGAGCAAATGAGAGATAAGGAGAGCGTATCTGGACCTCGGGCAAAATGATGTGGTAACAAGGAGATATTGGAATATTCGACAATTGGATTTCAAGGAGCGAGAGACAGCAGTCAACAAGAATGTACTGTAGCGTTGATATTAAGGCAATGAATATTCAAGAGTGCGTGTCATAAGCAATGAGGGAACAGAAGCGTTGAGATATTCAACAAGAATGATTATTCAAAAATTCACAGCTGCTTTTCCAAGCAGTGTAGTGGTTATATTGAAATTTGAGAGTGTGTTGGAAAAGAGAAAGCTGACCTCAAAATATCTGAAAAATAAACGACCAATATTCCAACCATGATGGGCAGCATACCAACAAACAAAAGCATGTGCCAATCTGTGTATATATTAAGTCAATTATTAATTTTGAAATAATATAAAGATCTGGTCTCTCACGTGTATTTTTCCTTCTTAAGAATTTATTGAAATTAATGTAAATTTAATCTTAACAATAATATGTGTAAATAAATAATATATATTTTAAAAGTTAAAAATCTGATGTGGACAGCACATGACTTTCCCTGCAGACTTATATTCACGTTCTCTTTATTTTAATTACATTTAATTCACTTTTAATTCAATTTTCGTTCTCATTTGATAACTGGACTTCTTTTTAAAGGTGGCGTAGAGAAAATACGAAAAAACTAAAATATCTCAAGAACGGCTAGCCCTTGTGTATTGTGGTTGGTCTTATTCTTTTCTTCGTTAAAAATTACGTATTAAACAAGCATTTCATGCATATATTATAGCATACGTAGTTTTTCATTTTAGATTTTGGCGATTTTTGCGGGCCATTTTGCAAAAAAAGGCAGGTTACTTTTTTTCGAATCATACCAAAATCTAATCAGCACCAGCGTGCCCACAAGTGACTTGCCTACCAAATTTTGCGGAATTCGGTCCATTAGTTTTTCAGCTGGAGTGGATACAAGCTTTTGCGGGCCATTTTGCGACAAAAAGCGTGTTCTTTTATCCCGAATCGTACCCAAAACTAATCAGCACCAGATTCTCCCACAAGTGACTTACGTACCAAATTTTACGAAATTCGGTCAATTACTTTTTGATGTAGAGTGGATACAAAATCTGCACAGACAGACAGACACACGGACAGGCACACAGACACACACACAGATGTCACGCTAAAAACAGTTTTTTCGTATTCTAGAGGTCTCGAAACGTGTAGATCCGTCGAAAACACGAGTTGCGATTTTCGACATGATTCCAATACTTTCCCTATACATTACCATGTATTGCAGGGAAAGTAAAAATGTGGAATTTAATGTCTAGTGTTTTAATTAAGGATTTTAGTTCAGGAACTCGTGCAAAGAGGTAATGGTGGGTTATTGCGACCACGATAGCAATGTATGAATAATTCGATTTCCGATCACTTCAATTAAGAAAAATAATTAATTACAAAGATTTATTTATTATATTTAAAAAGTAAATCAATGTAAGGCTTTCTTTTTGTGCACCACAGAAAGTATTGTGACCTGCTTCATGACTATAGTATGTGGTTGGTTACCTGTCAATTCCTATTCTTAGGTTAGTATCCTAGAATTCTCGGATGACTTCGGCTTACCGTCTACAATAAAACATTTGCTGCTGGTGAGATTACTAACACATAACTTTCTAACACACCCTTGAAAAAAGTTTAGGGTGAATTTTATTAAGGAATAAATTTAAATCCGTTTTTCTGAGAATGTGATATTGTTTTCTTTTCACACAAGATAACTCCAAAATATTTCAATATTTTTTCATGAATTTTTATCATATATAATATATATTAGTCCCTAGACAGTGAAGATACATTTTTTCACGTTTTTCTGTTGCAAAAGTAATTTTTTTCTCAGATTATATTATCGAAATTCCGACTATTTTTGTGAAAGCTAATTGCAGCATTCTATAAAATAGAAATGTATTTTAAATGCAAATTAATTCAGGTTCAAAAGAAAGAAATATCTTCTAAAGTATAGTTGGATGCCAGAAATTAGTTTTGAATGTCACATTTTTTTAGTTGTACTGCACACAATTTATAATACACATTTTTTTCTCGACAAATGGTTCATAGCTTTCAGCTGTCTATTAAAATATTTCTTTATATCCTGTTTTAAAAATTGTATATTGAAATAAAACATAAATTTATGACTATAAAGAAAATGCGTGTTTCTAAAATGTTTACTTCAAAATATGTAAAATGTTGAATAGGATGATTTTTTTTTCACTTTTTATTATTTTAAGAATCCTATTATCCATTATACTAAATACAATGTATTACATATGTTACAACTTATTTCCTTAACACTAATAATTTCCCTGTCTGTGCTTAAATACTAGTGAGGATATGGAAATATTTAAGGTAATTTCAGTTTTAACTATGAGAAGTATAAAATTCTAATTTTAGTTGATCCCAAAATGTATCCACACATAACATTTGATATAATTATCTTTCCAAAAGTGTTCAGAATGAGTTACTTCAGAGGAGTATTACTTGATATTCTTATCTTTCCAAAAGTGTTCAGAATGAGTTACTTCAGAGGAGTATTACTTGATATTCTTATCTTTCCAAAAGTATTCAGAATGAGTTACTTCAGAGGAGTATTGCTTGATATTCTTATCTTTCCAAAAGTGTCCAGAATGAGTTACTTCAGAGGAGTATTACTTGATATTCTTATCTTTCCAAAAGTGTCCAGAATGAGTTACTTCAGAGGAGTATTACTTGATATCCTTATCTTTCTAAAAGTGTCCAGAATTAGTTACTTCAGAGGAGTATTACTTGATATTCTTATCTTTCCAAAAGTGTCCAGAATGAGTTACTTCAGAGGAGTATTACTTGATATTCTTATCTTTCCAAAAGTGTTCAGAATGAGTTACTTCAGAGGAGTATTACTTAATATTCTTATCTTTCCAAAAGTGTTCAAAATGAGTTACTTCAGAGGAGTATTACTTGATATTCTTATATTTCCAAAAGTGTTCAGAATGAGTTCAGAGAGGCCTTACTCGCCAAATCTCGAATTCGAAAAAATTTCTGGAAAACAATATGTCACCTAGCCAATGGAATGCGAAAGTAATATAAACTAGCAACATTTCGTAAATTACGTAAAATTAATTTGCAGTTTCTACATTATCAGTCTCCCGATAATGGATTATACGTTAAAATCAACATAACATATGATGCAAATCACAAATCTCATAATGCGACCCCAGGCATTTAGTATATTTATGTGAGTGCATCAGAAATGTTGAGAATCGCGAATTGAATATCATGCACGAGATGGATTTTCTAAATGGAATGGAGAGAAGCCATTAATATTTAATTCAACATTTGCAATAGACAATAGTACTTTTAGTTATATTTCCTAGATAGAGAAGTCTATTCAAATTCACAGCGCTTGTCATGTTCCGAAGTTTATTTGTACAGCTTGAAATGTCAGGAATGAAAGAATAATATGTACAATATATGACTTCCCCTACCGATTACAAAATTTTGGTTTCAGGGAGATAGCAACACAAATGAAATCTCTCTTATAAACAAAAGTATATTTTGTGATTTTTTAGCTACTGAAGATTGAAATATGTGTGTTAACAAAGTGAAGGTGTGATGTTAAGTAATATCTCTTCCTTTTGAATTTTCATGTATTTTTCTTCAGACAATGAGGGACAATCATTCGAATAAAAGTTCAATTAGTTATTCTAACCAGAGCAAAACGAGAAACAGAATCAGAGCAGAAATAAACAAGAAAGATCAATCATACCTAAAGCATTGATTATGAAACACTTTCCAACTCCAATTCAATTTTATTTAAACACCTCTAAAATACGATACATTACTCGGTATTATTTTTAAAATCATCCCAATACTCCCAATACCTTATATTTGAAAACTTAAAACTTCATTGAAAAAAATGAACTTCATTCAAATGATGGCATTGAAATATAAATTGCCTGGTTTAAACATTTTTAAAATGCTATACATTCCTCGGTAATATTTTCAAAATTATCATAATACTACAATAATTTATTATTTTTGAAAAATTCATCGAAAACAAATGAACATTATTCAAATGACGTCATCGAAATATAACACGACTGGCTCTCCCTATAAAAGCAGCATTTCATTTATAACCTTTTTCCATTCATTTCATTCATCATAATACTACAATAATTTATTTATTTAAAAACTTAAAACCATGCAAGTACAAGTAATTTAACTCTATGCTTAAAACTTCATCCAAAAAAATCGTTTGCTTCTTTGCGTAAAATCAATGAATGTTTTAGTCATATCAGCTATATTGCAGACTCCATGAGTTAAATAATTTTGCGTTAAAGAAATGCAGCAATTCCTATAGGTCCCACAGACTGTCTGAACAACATACTAAAATTTAATTTTGATAAAGCCATTTTTAAGGCAGTTATCGTGTTAACGGACAGATAGACAGACAGAATGAACAAAGTCATAAACACTTTTCAACTATGTTAAAGTGTTAAAAATATTCCGCTTTGGAAATAAAACGCAACAAATATCAAGAATGGAATTACTAAAGTAGTTTTTCAGACATTTATATTGGGGCCAACGGCCGTACCGTGCTGAAAACACCGGTTCTCGTTAGATCACCGAAGTCAAGCAGCATCGGGCGCGGTTAGTACTTGGTGGGTGACCACCTCGGAACACCGCGTGCTGTTGGCCATCTCGGGTGCGGTATCCCCGTGGTTTGCGCGCTAGATTTGCACGCTACCACAAATGCCGCCGTGTTCATGCGGAGTACGATCACGTTAAACATGTGGGTCCGTAAGTCCTTCCGAGAGGTTGGTGGTAGGGGAAGGAGGGTACGGTCCCTGTGGATGCCTCCCCCACTGGGTTCCGGTCTAAATTGGGTGGCACTTCCCGGCCGTCCATACAGTTACCTTACACCTTTCTGGTAGGTCGGACGGTCTGGGTCTCAACAACACATTTATATTGCGCAGAATTTACTATTTAAGTTTCCAGTTTTATGTTTCAGAGAAACACCTGTTAGCTCAAAATTAGTGTTAGCAAGTCTTACGCGACTTCGTCGACTTAGACGACTTCATTCGTGAAGTCTTAGTCGACTTCATACATAACCTTTTTTCCATTCATTTCATTCATCATATTACTATAATAATTTATTTTATTTAAAAACTTAAAACCATGGAGGTACAAGTAATTTAAATCTATGCTTAAAACTTCATCCATAAAAAATCGTTTGCTTCTCTGCGTAAAATCAATGAATGTTTCATTCATATCAATTATATTGCAGACTCCATGAGTTGAATAATTTTGCGTTAAAAAATTGCAGCAATTCTGATACAACTAATTTTACATATTTAGCTGTTTACATTCTCCATAAGTGAAAATTAGGCTTCTTTGTACAAATAATCAAAGTTTGATGATCATTTAAACTCAAATATATTGTAATTACGTTGTTTCAGTATGTAGATGCACAGAATTTAAGCAAAAATAAAGCTGTTTTAGGACGGATGCAACACTAAATATGAATTAACAAGAACTTTAAAAATCACGACTTTGATACAACATGGATGCTATATTTTATTTTGAAGTGGGTCACGTAATCTCTTCATATAATTCTCATGTGATCTCTTCATATGAAGGGTGTAATTATTATTTTAATTTTTATTTAAAAAAACTACTGAATATATTTTGCTGAATTTTTTTTTATTTATTTTGTGGGATAATTTGAATATTTCCTAAAACTATCGAAGCAATTTGTGAATATTAAATTCGTTTAAAAAATGTGTGAAAAATTATATCCCATAGGGTTCAATGCATTTTATTTTTTCAACCCGGATTTAATCCAAAACTAATTGGGTGATATTATTCATATATATTCCTATAGGTCCCACAGACAGTCTGAACAACATACTAAAATTTAATTTTGATAAAGTCATTTTTAAGGCAGTTATCGTGCTAACGGACAGACAGACAGACAGAATGAACAAAGTCATAAACACTTTTCAACTATGTTGTAAAGTGTTAAAAATATTCCGCCTTTGACAGGTTTGGTCGAAATAGAACGCAACAAATAACAAGAAAGGAATGACTAAAGTAGCTTTTCACACATTTATATTGCGCAGAATTTACTATTTAAGTTTCCAGTTTTATGCTTCAGGGAAACACCTGTTAGCTCAAAATTAGTGTTTGCAAGTTTTGGGTGACTTCGTGTAAAAAGAGTATGAGTATAGAAAATTTAGTCGGTATACATTCTCTTTATCTGTCTTTGGAAGAATATTTTAGTTTTATTAATTTATTATGTTTGCTTTATAGACAACATGATCTTTTGTACTTGACCTAGCATTTTCTAGGTTATGGAGCTTAACAACAATAACATTAATCTATGGCATTGGTTTTTAATGGATTTCTAAAGTCGTAATTATTATGTCGTTATTCCCGTATACAGGGTGATTAAAAAAATGGACCAAACTTTACGAGGTGGTAGTACACACCAACCAAGCACCGGCTTCAACACCAATCAAACATTTTTCGTCATGGTTTTCCGGATCGGAAATGAAATGTAAAGATTAGTGGGCGCTTATTGGTGAAACCGATGGGGTGAGGCGAAAACACAGGAATGACTTAGAAGTTATAAAAATGGCATTTAGAAAATAATAATTGCAGTAATCTCTCAAAAGTGTGACCGCCAACCTGAATGCACTTCTCACAGCGGCGAAGGAAAGAGTGGTGAACATCTCGAACGGACCAGGCAGGTCGCGCAATTCGGCAGCAGCGGTCGAATATCTGGCGACGAGTTCCTCTTTAGATTCAAGTGGAGTGTCATAGACGAGATACTTGAGATATCCCCACAAAAAGAAGTCAAGACACGACAAACCGGGCGATCGTGGGGGTCAAGCTATAGGACCACCTCTCCCAATCCACCGGCCCTGTATCGAATTTACGTTTTATTTCAGACCCAGTAAATTATGATGAAAGACGCTTCGTTTGGTGTTTACTATCATCTAGTAAAGTTTGGACCATTTTCTCAAGCACCCTGTATAGGATATTTTTATTCCAATTTGCTGATTTCAAAGTATAATTATAATGGATCACATACACACGAAACAGATCGCAAGAATATTTTCGTGTCTTACGGATACACATTATTTCAGGAAAAAAACGTGTGCCATAGCCGAGAGCTATAATTCATTAGCGACATTTTCTTATATAGGATACTTTTTTGAACATGGCAGTAATTAACTTTAATTCAAGGATTATAATAATAGAGCAAGCATCGAAGAAACTAATTACGAGAATATTTTTATGTCCTATCAATATACGTTATTTTAGTGAAAAAAGTTGTTACAAATTCGGAAAATAAAATGTAATTTTTTAAAAGAAATTTTATATATCCTTTTACGTTAAAAATTTTAAATCATATATTATGATTAGAATATTAAATTTAAATAGTCCTTCCTGAATTCAATGGACATTCAGGAAGAACTATTATATTTTAAAATATTTTAATTGAAAATACATTGAATATATAATAATTAAAAACACTTTTTATTATCACTGATAGTCATTCAGACGCGTAAACACATACATGTGCATCAAATATAGAATAAGTACTGATAGTGTAATAGTTAGTAACCTCTTGAGGACGCTTTTTGTTCCACACGCCCCCAGTTAGAAATTAGCATTTGCAGACAGATATTCTTGCCGAAAAAGGTTTCCATGTTGATGTTATTTTGTGGTGAAAAGCGAAAAACCGGTCTTAGGTGTAGGTGAGTTGTGTTATTATGGATTTTGCTATATTAGCCTTATGCAGTTGGTGATAAATTATTTTTAATTTTGAAATCGACAAAAGTGTGTGGTTTATTATGTCTCTTTAAATTAGAAGTTCGTTAAATTTTGACACATAGCAATATTTTTTAGTATGTCGAACAGTTATCGTCTATTCCGTGCTAATTAACGCGAAACCTGTCGACTAATTCTGGATGCTGTATATTGAGCGCGATAGCAAAATCTATTATTTGTTCAAATTCCGGTATTTCCAATTATTCTCTTCATATATTGGCGACCAAACGCAGGTTTTACAATGACAATAATTTTAGAAATAAATAAAGGAATATTTGGAGTTTAGTCCCAATAATAATAATTTAACAAATGTTTCTTTTTTATTACTTTGTTATATCTCTTAAAAGTATTTCCTCATAAAAAAATGTTCCTCATGAATTAATGGGAACAAGTCTTAATTTCACAACATTGTCACAGATGTGGTTATATCCACCCAAACAATTGGTCAGTTGGCAGCTTTTGTGAAGTACAATTTCTATTTTTATCACATTACATGATCAGCAACATTATTGCGTCATGTATTTCAAATACAAGTAGATGAATGTGTGCGCCCAGAGGTAATTTTATTGACATTTATATAGGAATATATTTTAGAAATTTTCCGCAAGATAAATGTGAAATTATTGCAGCATAATAATTTAATTTTTTTTACTAAACTTTTGTACAATTATGAAAACAATACAAATGAAAAATTCTTTTGATGTCTGCCGGCAGGAAATATATTTTATAGAGTAATTTTATCATGATTTAGAAAGAAACCAAGATACATTTTAAGTCTTTCGCTTTACATAAAATATTTGTTTCGTAAGTGTTTCTGGGTATGTTTTCTATTTTTAAATATTTCCACTATCTCTATTTGAACGAATATTTCTATTTTCGTTTCATAATATTCATTTTTAACGAGTGTAGATAAAAGACATATGGCAGGAGAGTAAGAACATTGATGAAGAAAATTTTGAATTCTACGTTATACGCATAATAATATCAGTTTTAAATGTGTACGTTACATAATTTGAAAAGTAATACGCGAACTTATCTGTCCATTGCAGATTTTGTCTCTTTACTTGAATAAAAATGAATGCGTCTACTATAGGGGTCCATATAAATTCTATATCAGTGTTATTGGTAAGAAAAAAAAGTAGGTGACCTCAATTGGGTAAGGGGCGTGGTATAAGGGGTGTGAAAGCCCCAGGCCGTCCGGCTCGTCCAGAGGACTTAGAGCAACAAATTGGACGACCGGGAAGGAAAGTTAGCAGAAGCCAACTTCCAATGTATAAGGGGTGTGGCCAAACTAACCTTTGAAAATGTTTACTACTCTACATAATGTTACTATGGAATCGTGAATGTGCACGCAAGATACAAGAATGAGTCACAACAGAACAGAAACTTAAGAATTATCTAATATCTGGTAGCATTTCGTGATACTTCTCGAATATTCCAGAAGTCGCCAAATGTCGTCAAATTAGGGATAAATCGCCAAATCTGACTACCCTCCGGCTTCTCCTAAGTTACGAAAATGGCAACCCTTGTCTTCAAGAAAAAACATCCCGATGGAACCATTTGGTCTGCGAAAAAGAGGTAGACAACAGTAAGGGAATATTAAAAGGTCTCAACAATAAGTAATTACTCACTTTTAAGTAGGGCCGTAGCTGGACATAGATCAGAAGGGGCTAATCCCCCACCCCTCCCAGATGTATACTCAGCCCACCCAGATAAAAATATGAAATTTTTAGTAGTGATATGAAATTTCATCTAAATTGTCATCGAAATTTTTCATAAAAAGTTTCTTCTCAAAATCTTATTTATAAATCACTTTATTTTAAATATTTTTTAATTCAGCTGAAATTGTGGGTATACTAATAATCAATTTATTTTTATATTTTAAATATTTAATTAAAATGTTTAAAAAAAATAGCATTTAGGATGCTTTTGTATTATTGCGGGTTCACTGTTATACATTATAAAATCAAAATTAACTGATAAGTAGTTAAGAGTTAATATTGAGCATTAACTTGTATTAACTTTCAGGAATCTTCATTGATTAATAGCTTTACTAATAGTTAACGCTTATATTCAAATCAGTTGTAAATATTGTATATTAATATTGATATATAATAGCTATATGGCTATTAATAATCGACTCTTTGTTTACAAATATAAATATGCAATTATTTGTTAATAATTTATATGGATTGAAATACATAATAGTAACTGTTACGGTTTATGAGCTAATGAATAATTATGTTTTTAGTGAGCTCCTTGCTTCAAGACTGTTGAGCTCCATTGAATCACTCTAGCTCCTCTTCAATTTAGTCTTTGGCTATGGCCCTGAATTTAGGACTTATTTAAGTACTTATATAATCGTGTTTATAATCTAAGTGTAAGCATTTTCTATTCTCGACTTCTTAATGTTCAAGCAGTGTATTATCCGGGGAAAGAAGAGCTTAAATTTAAATAACCGTCGCGCAGATTAAGGACTGGAGGTGAAGCTGGCAACCAGGTTATAAAACGGCGAAGAGCGAAGCACGAGAAAAAGACGGCTCGAAATGGCATGAGATGATACGAGTTGGTAAGTGTAGAATGGCGTGTGTGGATGCAGACGTTGGAGAAAAGATGGACCATGTACATTCTGATTTATTATGTGTAATCTGCGTTAATGGAGTTTATTTTATGATTTTTAAAGTTTAAGAATAAAGTTGTTTTTATCAAAAATATCTGCGTGTTTCTGACACCTTTACAATATGTCCTTTCCAGGTTTGTCGCAGCCGGAACGAACTGTGTGGAAATAACTGTGTCCCCCTCCCCTATGCATATGAAATTTATGTAACTAAGCCGCTGTATAAAACATTCATTTCGCAACCATGATTCTTACCAAATATCTCTGGATAAATAAACTCTCTATTCAGTGAGCTAATAGGAATATAATCATTTCTTCTATATTTGATATGGAACGCACATTCTCTTTATTTTATATCTAACTGAAATGTTTGACATCTTCATCATGATATGTTTGACAGCTTCATCATGATATGTTTGGCATCTTCATCCGTCCGTCTTCCTGCCTACAGAATATGTTCGACGTTAAGTTCGTGAGTAAAAAACTGCTAAAATAAATTGCGTCGGCTTAATGAAAAACAGAATATATGTATTTTTGGGATCGAAATTGATCAATTGCATCAAACTTGCAGGGTTAAGTTACTAAGTCGTACCAGCAAACCATTCACGGCTGAAGCGATATAGTTGGGGACATAGCGAAGACTTGAAAAATTATTAGGGGGCTCCGGAAATTCTAAATCGAATGACTCATGCTTTTGACACAATAAGACGTCTGACATGCATGAAACAAACAATAGTTAAGTACAGAAAAATATTTTTATCTCTAACTATTTATTTAATCTCTCTAAATATTTATTTAGATAATTATTTATTTAATCTATTTTGCTTTTGTGGACGTAACATTATTATACACAGTATACAGATGCTGTGACTTTCCAACTCAATTATCTTTATAAAAGCAACAAAACAATGTAAAATTTAATTTTTGGTAAATTTACAACTGTTAATAATGTAAAGAAAAAATGTCTTTAATTCATTTCTGAGTTAAAATCTTGTATTCAGAATACAATAACCAGTCTGAGGTATAAATTTATATACATACTGTATAATTTTCCCGATTAAATAAGCACAGAAATATCAGGGGTTCAAGGAACCCATAACAAAAGTACTTGTGTTCGAAAAGGGTCTCGAACCCACAAAGTCGGTGCCGCTGATTCGGGAAACAAGCTCAGCGAGAGCCAGCAGTAACGGGAGCTGTTTGAGTCAGTAAGAAGGAGGTGAAGCCCATACGTAAGTAAGAAAAACAAAAATGTATTTTACGCCATAAATTTCAAAGCACATGTTAAGGTGAAAATATTAAATTCAAACGATAAATCGCAACAATTCGCCCCCAAAACGGGCATACACGAATTTCTGAATAGGACGCCTTCTTCATTTTACTTGCACAGCAGTTTACATCCTGATGGAGTTATTCATTCTAGTTTAAAGTCTTCTTGGCTCGTAAAGCTTTATGTAAAAGAGTGGAAAACATAATGTTTTTTAATAAAAAAGTCTAATTAATAAACATAACTAGATTTTAGACGAATATAACTTTTAAACATAACTAGATTTTACATGAAAAAAAATCTGATGTGGGCAACACATGACTTTCCTTATATAATGTAATAAATTTACTACTTTTACAGTAAAAAAATAGGTTTTTCTTATAGTAGATACTTATATTCCTTCCAAGATATTGAATTTTCGACAATTAGTCGTCATTTTCATTGGTTTAGCGCCATTTTTATCCATTTGGCGAGATTTTCGTTAATTTGGCAACATTTCAAAATGCCGCCAAGTTGGCGACATTCCGTCAAATTCGTCACCAAAATCTCGCCAAGCGTTATGGACGAATAAATAAGTTATTCCTACAGCAGATAAATGACTATTGACGTTCAAATACAAAAGTATTACTCAAAGTATATTTTTTCATGAATGGAACGAGCTAGGTCCACGAGAATGATGTCACTCAATGTATCGCATGGTATTACATATGAAAAGTGAACATGTTTCTCCAAAGGAAATCTTTTTTTTTATTTTATATGAGTTTTTGATAATTTTTTTGAAAAATATGCAATATCTCGAGAACGGTTAATGTTAGCGTTCTGAAATTTATGTCAATCGTTTTCTAATGAAAATTACATAAGAAATGTATTTTTGCGTAACTTTATTAGCGGATTTAATTTTTTGATGGTTTTTTCAAAATTGCACGCGAAAATTTAGGGGGGTTCTGAATATTCGATTGCGTATAAAAACAATAGGCTTCCAGTGTTTATGGATTGTGATTTTTGTACCAAATTTCGTTCGAATCGGTCCATTCGTTCGTCAGTTATCGTCTCCATAGACTCACTGACACACACACATACACACACATACTTTCACACACACACACACACATACTTTCACACACACACACAGACATCACTTCAAAAATGTTTGATTCGTGATCAGGGATGCTTGAAACGTGCTCTCCTGTCGAAAACTCGAATTCGAATTTTCGACCCGTCACAATACTTTCCTTATACATTATGTATATAAGGAAGGTAATAGGTTTTTCATGTAATAGATATTTATATTCTTTCGAAGATATTGAATTTTCGTCAATGAGTCGTCATTTTCATTGATTTAGTGTCATTTTTATCCTATTGGCAAAATTTTCGTTAATTTGGCAACATTTAAAAAAATCGCCAAGTTGACAACAATCCGCCAAATTCTTCGCCAAAATCTCGTCAAGCGTTATGGAGAAATAAGTTATTCTTATAGCAGAAAAATAATTATTGACGTTCAAATACAAAAGCATTACTCAATGTATCTTTCCTCATGAATGGAACGAGCTAGAACCACGAGAATAATGTCACCAAATTTATCGCATGATATTACATATGAAAAGCGAACATGTTTCTCAACAGTTAATATATATATTTTTTTAATTTATGGGATTTTTTGATAAATGTATTTAAAAAGTGTGCAATATCTCGAGAACGGTTCATGCTAGCTTTCTACAGTTTATGTCAATCGTTTTCTAAGGAAAAATTACATAAGGAATGGCTATTTGCGTCACTTTATTTACAATCGATATAAAAATGTTCGATTCGCGATCAGGGATGCTTGAAACATGCTCTCCCGTCGAAAACTCGAATTCAAGTTTTCGACTCCCATCCCAATACTTTCCTTATATATTATGTATATAAGGAAAGTATTATAAGTTGAAAACCCAAACCTCTAGACTCATCCGAGGGTTTAGAGCTGCTGGATGAGTAACGGGTCGAAAATATGAGTGTTGTTTTAAATTATTTTACACGCTTAACTGAAAAATTGTTCAGTTAAATGTGTAAAATAATTTAAAACGACACTCTTCTTTTGCTTGATAACTTACATTCAACCTTAATGTTTGTCCCCAATATCTTACTTTATCGCCTTAATCTAATGATACGTGACGAGAAGCCGTCCTCTGAAAAGAAAATACATCAACAATCTCCGGAATTTACGACAAAGATAAAATGATCTACGAGGAAATATGTTCTCTGAAGAACATAAATTGATTCCAATCCCATCTTCAGCAAATACTTTAGATTATCGGAACTTTGGAAGTGCTTTTTGAAGCCAAGGAAAATGAAATTTTGCCAATTCTTGCAAGCGACACATTAAAGTTAACGTAATTATTTCCTGAGAAACTTTCTTCGGATGGTTGTTTGAGATTGATTATTGATCTCACACCAAAATAGGTCAATATTTTTATGGTAGTTGGTAAAGTATTTTACACAAGTTACCGCGAATAAAGCCTTTAAATGAATTTCCGTTTGTATTCTGCATTGTATTGATGGAAAAGCTATGAAACTGAAATATAAAATTGTTACTTGTGATGAATATGCTACTACTAACGACTGTAGGGTAATTCCGGTATAAATTGCGCCCTAGTTTTGAAACTTACGGTAAAATGGTAATGCAGTAAACACTATTAGTGTGTCATTTAGTATTTCAAATATGTTTAATAAAATTATTGTGTTTCTGTGCCTTTTTTCACCTGAAATTGACAAGTATCTAAACCGAGTTGTAGAATTTATTGTGAAATATTTTACTTTACTACCACAGATTGTAAATTATGATTAAAACTTTAGAAATGTCAGTGGATTCCTTGAGTAGTAGCAAGTTTCTGTAGAGTGTTTTTATTGTGATTTTGTCATATTGGAATCCAAGGTCAGGTAGCCTTGAGGTGCGGTATCTCTCCCCTAGAAATGGGTACGCGCTAGTGTTATTTGAAAAATAAAAAAATATATGATTATGTTATTAAGTTGATTTTCATCCTACTCCGTTGTTCATTAGTGTCATTATTTTGCCTGTGTTGCTTGTATTCTTAAACCGAGTTTGAAATAAAAAAGCAAACACTCCTCGAATTTAGCCAACTTTTTATATTTTACAAAATGTCAATTTCAGTCTTTCTATCTTTTTTATATTTAAATATACATATTTTTTGAAGGAATATATTTTGCACGTCTATTAAAATTCATTTATGTTAATTGCTGAGAGTCTGCCCTATGGTGCTACGAAACCACCGATTCATCAGGGGGAGATGCAGCAATGAAGGGGTTTGCAAAATGAATTATAATTGCTTATTAAGAATTTTAAAATTTATTTTATCATAATACATATGCTTTCTAAATGTAAATAAATTATTATGACTACATAGGTTTCTTGTTTATGCAACATGGGTCACAGAATATTGTTTTCAGAAAGTGTGCCATCTATCCCGGATTTACCCTATGTGTATAGCACTAAATACTTATCAATATCGTATCACCAGGGTCTGTAACCATGTGACACCAGAATGCTTGTCAATGCCGTATCACCAGGGACCGTAACCAGGTGACACCCGAATGTTTGTCAATATCGTATCATCAGGGATTGTAACCAGGTGACACCCAAAGCTTATCAATGTCATATCAGCAGGGACTGTAAATAAACGACACCGGAATGCTTGTCAATGTCGTATCATCAGGGACTGTAAATAAGCGACACGGGAATACTTGTCAATATCGTATCATCAGGGATTGTAACCAGGTGACACCCAAAGCTTATCAATGTCATATCAGCAGGGACTGTAAATAAACGACACCGGAATGCTTGTCAATGTCGTATCATCAGGGACTGTAAATAAGCGACACGGGAATACTTGTCAATATCGTATCATCAGGGATTGTAACCAGGTGACACCCAAAGCTTATCAATGTCATATCAGCAGGGACTGTAAATAAACGACACCGGAATGCTTGTCAATGTCGTATCATCAGGGACTGTAAATAAGCGACACGGGAATACTTGTCAATATCGTATCATCAGGGATTGTAACCAGGTGACACCCAAAGCTTATCAATGTCATATCAGCAGGGACTGTAAATAAACGACACCGGAATGCTTGTCAATGTCGTATCATCAGGGACTGTAAATAAGCGACACGGGAATACTTGTCAATATCGTATCATCAGGGATTGTAACCAGGTGACACCCAAAGCTTATCAATGTCATATCAGCAGGGACTGTAAATAAACGACACCGGAATGCTTGTCAATGTCGTATCATCAGGGACTGTAAATAAGCGACACGGGAATACTTGTCAATATCGTATCATCAGGGATTGTAACCAGGTGACACCCAAAGCTTATCAATGTCATATCAGCAGGGACTGTAAATAAACGACACCGGAATGCTTGTCAATGTCGTATCATCAGGGACTGTAAATAAGCGACACGGGAATACTTGTCAATATCGTATCATCAGGGACTGTAACCAGGTGACACTCGAAGCTTGTCGAAAAGTACGCAGGAATACACTTTCTGGAATTCAAATGCGTATTCTTGTTGACAAAGGGTACTTTGATTAGGTTGTATGCTCGATTCACGTGCATGTAAGTGTTTACTTTAATATCCATAAACACTAGGACGGTAATTCTCCAGTAATCCTAGTTTCTTAAATCAATGCATTCTGTAACAGTTTTACTGTCGAGTCCAACTAATGCTACATTGCTCTACAACTTCCTAATCGATTTTCACACTTTCCGTACTTTGTTACTCAGTTCGTGATCATATTTTGTTAATTCTCGTCTATTAAAGCTGCAATCACTTTCATTCGATCACATAGGGTTGCTTTACTATAGATTCACCTAATATTTACACTTAAGGATTTTTCTCGACCCGCCCTTCTGATACCATAATCTACTTTTAAGTAGCTTGTGGGTTTTTCTTTTCTTTTTTTTTTAATTTTAGCAAATAAAATTTTGAAAAATCGGTATCGTTTATCCAAATCATTATAATTATAACGTGTTAACCTTTACTTTAAAGGGATTTACAATATATTTTATTGACAGTATACTTGACAATGTATCTCCGGGGGGTAACTTGCCCGTCACCCCCGAGGAGGGCCAATGACGCCACTAACACAAAAATTGTATCGCAGCTATTTTAAATAGCAGTGATGGAAACTATTACATCTCGTGATCACTTAACTATAAATAATTATTCAGAAATAATTCATGAATATATCAAATTAATCATTGAACTATAAATTATTTATAGTTCAATGAACTATAAATTATTTATAGTTCAATTATAAATTATTAATAATTAGTGATTATATCAAATTTTGCCATATATTAAAAAAATATAAAATTTTGAATAAATTTCGAAGTTTTCGCTCGAATTAAAAAAATTCTATCTAGTTCTAGACTTTTCGATAACAAAGCCTGATATAAATGTTTCATAAAATCCAATAATATTTGTAGCAGCTTTTGTGTGCACAAGAAATCAACCATCGACATCAGGCAGGCATCGCTCCAAAAATAGTCAAAATATGTTCAGGAGGTCTTAAAACATATATTGCCATAAAAATCTCCGAAATCGAAAATTTTTATGTAAACAATACATTCTCAATACTACGTATGAGAAAGTAAAAATGCATGCCCTGTATAACTAGTTGCTTCCAAAGTATGCAACAATAAACCTGTAAAAGTGTTTAACCTTCATCTATCTTCAGTGTCTATCCAAATGTAATACACATAATATTATTAGTGCTAAATTTAGGTGCAACATAATATATATTATCACTTTAACGGTGTTTGGAATGAAATAAAGAAAAAATGCAGCTTATGAAGAAATATATCCGTATGATCTGGTCATGTAGGAAATGTCAACATTGCCTCTGGAAGTAGAAGTACTTTAGCTTATTTGCCGTTACTCTATGAACATGGCTAAGATAAAATATATATTTTTCTTTATATCGTTCTTCCTTAGATGCCTCAGAATAAAATCAATATATCCTCAGTATTTATTTTATCTTTCTATTCCAAAAATAAGATGCAGAAGAATACATGAAATAATAGAAACTATAAATGATACTGAGTTTATCATTACTTTATGTAAATTAAATTTAAATTATAAACAATCTATTTTGCTAGTTTATGGTTTTATGTAATGAAGTTTGCCCACATAGCTTTCGATTGTGTATTTCATATTTTGTTTTATTCCGCCTATTTTTGGTAGCTTTAATTATCTGGTGCATTTTATTGAAGTTTTGGATTCTCGCTAATGGTATGGTTATTTAGTTGATGAAGTCAGATTACGTAGCTACGGAAATCGTCTGTTTCTTTGTGTTTGTTTTGATGATTTGTAATTTTATTTTTATTTTTTGATTTTTTTTCAAGTGGTTTGATTCAATGTTTTTGGAAGTTATTGGATGAATCTCGCCCATTCAGATTCAGAATTTTCACAATGCATATACTCTTTACGTTATATATTTTCTTGATTTTTTACTGACACATATCTCTTCAATTAATTAAAACTCTTTGTTACTCAGTTTTACTTTCCTTATATACATAATGTATAAGGAAGGTATTGAGACTGGGGTCGAAAATTCGAATTCGAGTTTTCGACGGGAGAGCACATTTCAAGCATCCCTGATCACGAATCAAACATTTTTGAAGTGATGTCTGTGTGTGTGTGAAAGTATGTGTGTGTGTGTGTCAGTGAGTCTGTGGAGGCGATAACTGACGAACGAATGTACCGATTCGAACGAAATTTGGTACACAAATCATAATCCGTAAACACTGGAAGCCTATTGTTTTTATACGCAATCGAATATTCAGAACCCCCTAAATTTTCGAGTGAAATTTTGAAACAATAATCAAAAATCAAAACCGCTAATAAAGTTAAGCAAATAGACATTTCGTACGTAATATTTCATTAGAAAACGATTGACATAAATTTTAGAACGCTAACATGAATCGTGCTCGAGATACTGCATATTTTTCAAAAGAATTATCAAAAAGTCATACAAAATAAAAAAAAAAATATTTCCTATTGAGAAACATGTTCACTTTTGATATGTAATACTATGCGATACATTTGGTGACATCATTCTCCGGGATCTAGCTCGTTTCATTCATGAAAAAGATACTTTGAGTAATACTTTTGTATTTAAACGCCAATATTTATTTATCTGCTGTAAGAATAACTTATTTCTTCATCCATAACGCTTTGCGAGATTTTGGCGACGAATTTGGTGGAATATCGCCAACTTGGCGACTCGCCAAATGGATAAAATGACGCTAATTCAATGGCGACTCATTGATGATGACGACATGGAAAAAGACGACCCATTGACGAAAATTCAATAACTTGGAAAGAATATAAATAAGTACTATAAAAATAATCTATTTTTACTTTCCTTATATACATAATGAATAAGGAAAATATTGTGACGGGGTCAAAAATTCGAATTCGAGTTTTCGTCGGGAGAGCACGTTTCAAGCATCCCTGATCGCGAATCAAACATTTTTGAAGTGATGTCTGTGTGCGTGCGTGTGTGTGAAAGTATGTGTGTGTGTATGTGTGTGTGTGTGTCACTGAGTCTGTGGAGACGATAACTGACGACCGAATGGACCGTTTCAAACGAAATTTGGTACAAAAATCACAATCCATAAACACTGGAAGCCTATTGTTTTTATACGTAATCGAATGTTCAGAAACCCCTAAATTTTCGAATGAAATTTTGAAAAAATCGTCAAAAAATAAAAACCACTAATGAAGTTATGCAAATAGACATTTCTTATGTAATTTTTCATTAGAAAACTACTGACATAAATTTTAGAATGCTACATGAACTGTTCTCGAGATATTGCACATTTAAAAAAAATATCAATATTCATATAAAATTAAAAAAAATATTTTTTATTGGAAACATGTTCACTTCTCATATGTAGTACCATGCGATAAATTGGGTGACATCATTCTCGCGGATCTAGCTAGTTCCATTTTTGAAAAAAGATACTTTGAGTAATACTTTTGTATTTGAACGCCAATAGTCATTTATCTGCTGTAATAATAACGTATTTCTTCGTCCATAACGCTTGGCGAGATTTGGGCGACAAATTTGGCGGAATGTCGTCAACTTGTCGACTTTTTGAAATGGTGACAAATTAACGAAAATCTCGCCCAATGGATAAAAATGCCGCTAAATCAATGAAAATGACGACTAATTGTCGAAAATTCAATATCTCGGAAAGTATATTAGTATCTACTATAAGAAAAACCTTTTTTTTTACTGTAAAATTAGTAAATTCATTACATTATATAAGGAAAGTCATGTGTTGCCCACATCAGATTTTTTTTTACTGCAAAAGTAGTAAATTCATTGCATTATATAAGAAAAGTCATGTGCTGCCCACATTAGATTTTTTGGATTTTATATTCAAATTCAAATTATAATTTGGGTTTGATAATCATTTTAATTTTAGAGTCATTTTAGAAATTATCTTTAATAATTTCAAATTTCTTCATTTCAATATAGTATTACATGGTTCTACATTTAACTGGTTGAAACATCAACAATCTCAGCTGGCTTCTGTGTCATGGCATAACCAGCCTTTGGCAAAGATTTATAATTCCCTGTTTTTCTATCTGGTAAGATAGAATCTAGTACATTAAGGCATGGTCTTGTTACCTACTTTTATTTGTTCCTGTGATGAAAACCAATTAATATTTTTTTCAATTTTATTTCGCTTTGTATGGCAACAGCCTACTTTCTGAATCTCATGTGTAATTAATGCTCTTAGCAACAGAATTCTGGAGGTTTTCTTTCAGAAGAAACTGGTGCTTTGCTTTTCCACACATAACTTGGTTGATATTTATTATCAATAGTTTGATGTGATAACAAAGATTATATTTGATTTGTATTAACAAAGATTATATTTGATTTGTATAAGATTGTATTTGATTTGTAAGACAAAAAAAATCGACTCACCCCGAAAAATAATCCGATAGTAATGAAACTGTACATGCAAACACCTCTCAACCAAATATGCAATTGATCAAAAATTCGCAGTCAATGTATGAATAGTCGGAACTACAGAGCATTGATACTGAGAACCATGGTGGTGTATATAAGGAGCGAACCTCGCTTTCATGAACAAAACATGCAGTGCATTTCGATTGCGTTTACGTTCCTTGGTTGTAACAATGCCTCGTCGGCGAAATCGCGGCCAGTACAAGGATATGAAGGAGTTTGAAAGAGGGCGTGCGGTCGGATTGCATTAGTCTGGATGGGCTCACCGTCGAATATCTCGGCATTTAGGTAAGAGCGATAGACCAGGTTGGCAGGAATAGGTCCGGAAAGGCAGATTTCAGCGGCACACGGGCAGCGAACTGCCTAGAGTGACGATAAAATGGGAAGATATAGCGATTGTCAGAGCAGCTGTGGCAGTATGAGATTCGTCGTTATCAACCACCTGACGCGTAACAAACACATAAGTGACCAACGGGACCAATAATAGAAGACATCGGGAGCGGAATATATACTCGAGGGGGCCCATTACTCAGCCTATCACTGACCTGTATGCACCGTCAACAGGAAGGAATTGCTCGGATGGGAAATAATTGTCTTCATTGATGAGTCCCGTTTCGGACTGAGTCTCCACGACCAGCGCAGACATGTCTGGAGAGAGCCTGGACATCGTAAGGATTCTGCTCTTACTGTCACACACCTCACGGTCCGACAACAGGGAGTTATGGTTGGGGGCCATTTCGTTTGATAGCCGGACCCCTTTGATAGTTCTCCGTGACACCATCACAGCACAGAGGTACGTTGCCGAAATTCTACGACCGGCTGTATTGCCATTCCTTTTGCGACACCCCGGGAAAACTTTTCAGCAAGATAATGCCAGGCCGCACTCGGCACGCCTCTTCATTTATTGTCCGCTTGCTTACGACATACTTCCTTGACCAGCCAGATATCTAGATCCCTCGCCTATTGAGCACATTTGGGCTGAGACAGAGCGTCGCCTGCGGCCATCCCAGAATGTAGACGAGTTAGCTAGTCAATTGGAGACCATTTGGAATGACAACCCTCAGAACACCATCCGGCAATTTTATGCATCAATATCACGTCAGGTAACAGCTTGTATCAAGGCCAGAGGTGGACCAAAGCAATATTGACCTGCTAACTTTGTGTAGATTTTTCGATCATCCAATCCTTTCGATCAATATATCATCAATTGTCCTGAAATTCTAATCATTTCTTTTTCTCTCCATCCACATTACACGTGCCAAATTTTGATTCATTTGGTTAATTCCTTCTTGGTGCATCAATTTTTGTCTTAGAGTGTATATAGTGTATATGTATATATATATATATATATATATATATACATATATATATATATATATATGTATATATATATATATATATATATATATACATATATATATATATATATGTATATATATATATATATATATATATATATATATATATATATATATATATATATATATATATATATATATATATATATATATATATATATATATATATATATATATATATATATATATATATATATATATATATCTGACTTCATTTATATATATTTTAGACTTCATTTATATATATATATATATATATATATATATATATATATATCTGACTTCATTTATATATATTTTAGACTTCATTTATATATATATATATATGTATATATATATATATATATATATATATACATATATATATATATATATGTATATATATATATATATATATATATATATATATATATATATATATATATATATATATATATATATATATATATATATATATATATATATATATATATATATATATATATATATATATATATATATATATATATATATATCTGTCTGTTTGTCTGAATCGTTGTATGTAGCGGATAATCTAAGCGTTGTACAAGGAAGTGTTGTATATGAAGCTTGGTACAGAGGTATACGACTTGCAAAAAAATTCGCCTTGTTGAGATTTTTTTAGATTCACATTAGTTTTTTATTTATTTTTATTATTTATTTTATTTATATATTTTTATTTATTTTTTCAAAGCCGAAGCGTCATTTTGCTTGATTTTAACACAGATAGGTTCCTTAGTGATCGACAATATTATCTCAGATTTTCCATCTTAACACCATTGGAAAGTTCAAATACTTAATAGTTTTCAAACTGTCATTAAATAGTGATATCGTCGATACAATAAGTATGTAAAAATTCAGTCCTGGAAATACAAAATACATTATTATATAAAGTAAACAAGAAAGATCAATCATGCATGAAGCACTGATTATGAAACACTTTCCAACTTCAATGCAATTTCATTTAAGCATCTCTAAAATGCGGTATATTCCTCGGTGATATTTTTAAAATTATCACAATACTACATTAATTTAATATATTTGAAAATTTAAGACTTCATTGAAAAAAATGAAATTTATTCAAATGACGTAATTGAAATATAAATTCCCTGGTTTAAACATCTAAAAAATGCAATACATTCCTTGGTAAAATTTTTAAAATTATCATAATACTACAGTAATTTATTATATTTGAAAACTTCATAGAAAACAAATGAACTTTATTCAAATGGCGTTATCGAAATATAAATTGCCTAGCTCTCAATATAAAAGCGGCATTTCATTAATAAACTTTTTTCCATTCCTTTCACTCATCACAGTACTATAATAATTTATTTTATTTAAAAACTTAAAACCATGGAGGTACAAGTACTATAACTCTATGCTTAAAACTTCATCGACGAAAACGTCAACTTCTTTATGTAAAATTAGTGAGTGTTTCATTCATATCAGCTATATTGCTGACTTCATGAGCTAAATAATGTTGCATTAAAGAATTGCAGCAATTCTGATACAACTCATTTTGCATCTTTTGGTGTTTACATTCTCCATAAGTGAAAATTAGATTTCGTTGTACACATAATTAAAATTTGATGATCATTTAAACTCAAATATATAATGTAATTGCGTTGTTTCAGTATGTAGATGCACATAATTTAAGCAAAAATAAAGCGGGTTTAGGACGGATGCAACACTAAATATGAATTAAAGGGAACTTTTAAAATTACGACTTTGACACAGGATGAATGCCATATTTTATTTTGAAGTGAGTCAAGTGATCTCTTCATATAATTGTCACGTCATCTCTTTACATAAAAGGTGTAATTATTATTTTAATTTTTATTTTAAAAAATACTGAATATATTTTACTGGAATTTTTTTTATTTATTTTATGGGATTATTTGAATATTTCCTAAAAATTTTGAAGTAATGTGTGAAATATAAATTTGCTAAAAAATGTTTGAAAACTTAGGTTCCATAGTGTTCAATGCATTTCATTTTTTCAACCCAGGTTCAATCCAAAACTCATTGGGTGATATTATTCATTTTTATTCCCGTAGGTCCCACAGACCGTCTGAATAACATACTAAAATTTCTTTTTGATAAAGTCATTTTTATGGAAGTTATCGTGTTAATGGACAGACAGACAGAATGAACAAAGTCATAAACACTTTTCAACTATGTTGCAAAGTGTTAAAAACCTGTTTAATTTTAATCTGTGAGTATTTACAATAATTTAAGACATAATTTAGAGGGTATTTGACAATTTAGGGTCAGTCCAATAATAGTGTACAATGGCGCTTTCGAACAATTCACATTGTAGTAAATTCTAGCTAAAAACAAACGTTAGAACGTGAGGCACAGAAACAAAACATTTGAAGATAAAACAACATGAATTGAACACAAAACAACAAACAAAGTCATAAACACTTTTCAACTATGTTGAAAAGTGGTAAAAACCTGTTTAATTTTAATCTGTGAGTATTTACAATAATTTATGACATAATTTAGAGGGTATTAGACAATTTAGGATCAGTCCAATAATAGTGTACATTGGCGCTTTCGAACAATTCACATTGTAGTAAATTCTAGCTAAAAACAAACGTTAGAACGTGAGGCACAGAAAGAAAACATTTTTACGACAATTCACTATTTATGACTGTAGGGCAATTTAAAAGTTCTTATGTTTGCTTTTCCGCAAAACTTTAAACCTCTTATTTTAAATCCTTGGTATGGGAAAACACCCTAGATAGAATATTTCTATTTGACACAAATGCTTGATTTAACTTTACAGTTGACTTTTCTGTTGAGAATCAAACTTGGAAACTGTATTGAAGTATGTGCTTTTAAATCGTTTTATTTAAAGAGTTGTAAAATTTTATTGAATGGACTGCGAGAACATGTATTACTTACTTCCATATTAATGACATTTTCTCCAATTGTGCTTGTGTATACGTTTTAACATTATTAAAATCAACGTATGGGAAATACATTGCTTTATTCTAAATTTTAAATTAGATAGAATACAATAAAATTCTAATTTGATATTATGGAAAAACAATTGTGTTATTTTATAATTAGTTACTTGTTGACTATTGTAATTTTTTATTGGAATACGATGCAAGGAACAGCGTTGATTTCATTTTTCAAATATTATACAACCAACTTCATTTTAAAAAATCTGATATGGGCAGCACATGCCTTTTTTTATACAATGCAATGAATTTACTACTTTTACAGCTAAAAAAATGTTATTCTTATAGTAGATGCTTATATTCTTTCCAAGATATTGAATTTTCTTCAATGAGTGGTCATTTTTATCCATTTGGCGAAATTTTCGTTGATTTGGCAACATTTAAAAATGTCGCCAAGTTGGCGACATTCCGCTAAATTCGTCGCCAAAATCTCGCCAAGGGTTATGGACGGAAAAATAAGTTATTATTACAGCAGATAAATGACTATTGGCGTTCAAATACAAAAGTATTACTCAAAGTATTTTTCTCGTGAATGGAACGAGTTGGATCCACGAGAATGATGTCCCTAAATTTATCGCATGATATTATATATGAAAAGTGAACATGCTTCTCAAGAGTTAATATATTTTTTTAATTTATTGGATTTTTTGATAAATTTATTTGAAAAATGTGCAATATCTTGAGAACGGTTCATGCTAGCACTCTAAAGTTTATGTCAATCGTTTTCTAAGGCAAAATTACAAAAGGAATGTCTATTTGCGTAACTTTATAAACGGTTTTAATTTTTTGATGATTTTTTTCTAATTTCACTCGAAAATTTAAGGGAGTTTTGAACATTCGATTGTGTTTTAAAACAACAGGCTTCCAGTATTCATAGATTGTGATATTTTTACCAAGTTTCATTCTAATCGCTCCATTCGTTCGTGAGATATCGTCTCCAAAGTCTCATTGACACACAGACACACGCACATACTTTCACACACAGACACACACACACAAACACACATACACACGTACAGACGACATCACCTCAAAAATGTTCGATTCGTCATCAGGGATGCTTGAAACGTGCTCTCCCGTCGAAAACTCTAATATGAATGTTCGACCCCCGTCACATTAATTTCCTTATACATTATGTATATAAGGAAAGTAAAAATTAGCACAAATAAAACTATTTTTTATTTTCTTACTACACATAACTATCCTATTAGGTTTGATATTTATTTATTTTCGTATTTATTTTTACATACGTGGAATGTAAATTGTAAAATGTTAAAGTTTGTAAATATGTATTCAATGAAATGAAGCAATGTGGTAAAATAAAAATGAAACAAGAGACTGGAGACAAACTATGTACAGTCTATGGGATTAGAAATATATCATGGGTTGAGGATATTCCGTTCCATACCAGATGCGTCTATGCGTGCAAAAACCCTTACAAATAGAATGTACCTATTTTTCTTGGAAATCTTGAACATTTTTTAAGTTTTGCTTTTCCCTCAAAATAACTAACAATTTTCTAACTTTCATGTTAAAATGAGGCCTCCCCCAGTGATAACATATAATTATTAAGTTGGTCAGTGGGAAAACTACTCCATGACCTGCTTCACAGATGTTAGAATAGATGATTCCAGAGATGTTACCTTAGATTGTTCTTGCTACATTTATAAATGAAAAGGCTCTTAAAATATTTGTTGATGATCTGACAAAATCAGTGGCATACAACAACAAATTATAGAAGATCATATAAACCAGTATTCCAGAATATTTTTGTACATTGAGGAAACAGGCACAAGATATTCGCTGTGAGCAAAGGAGGCTTTATTATCCACTACATTTTTGATTGCCCACTTACATAAACCTGGAAACTATCAACAAGAGACGGAAAATATTACTATGTCACTGAAAATATTACTCTTGTTAATGTTGGATAGAAAACAAAACATAGGATTATTTATTGAAAAAAAGAGGGTTAGTATACACTTCAATGTATAGATTTTTTGAAATAGTGAGTAGATTTACAACCCCAATTTATCTTTTTTGAAGTTTCTATTATTACTGTTCATCATTTGACTAAATATGGTGCCTGAATAGGTCTAATTTTATAAAAAAAAATAGTTTTATTCCTGCATATGTAAACCAGCTGGTTGTGTATCGTATTGGATTATTTAAGAACATTTCTTGATTCTGAAATTATAGTCTTTCTTTCAACATTACATAACAGACTGATACACTATAAATGTAATGTTTAATTCTTGGGCAAACTATAAGATTAGTTCCCAATGTCGTTTAAAAAAAGATAGATACAGGGTGACGGGTTTTTACTGCTCCATCAAGTGCGTATCACAACACACGTATTTTAATTTTATTTAACTCGAAGATAATAAGATTATATTTTAATGGACCGTGATTAATAAGAATCCACACCAGCACCAGCTTTATCTGCACTTCCGTGATCGTAATTATTATTCCGCAACACCCAAAAGTTCACCTCTTGACTGGGAGTAAAACTTCAAGTTGACTAGCCTGTTCTCATAAACAATCTATAAATAATGCATCTAAAGTTCTTACCTTGAATGGTAGTGTCTTCAGCTAAAACATGTGAATATAAAAGACATAGAATTCCGTAATGAAACACACATATATTCTTTACTTAATATTCTTTAATTAACGTTAAGATTCAAGGAGTTACAGCTTAATAATTATAAACATTTACCCACTGGACTCAGGCAGGACTCTAATATTCAAATGCCACCCATTAATAAATATAAAAGCAATGAAATTAACACGTTATGTGGCACAAATATAATACACATTAAGTCATATATAAATTAGATAAGGTATGGTCAAAATATGGAATAAGGGCAGATAAGGGCAGAGCACTCAGAGAGGATAATTATACTATTTATTAATGGTGTAGTTTAGAATTACGAATTTAATGAGTTGAAGCAATAATCAGTATTTATGTAGAATATACAGTGCTTGATGTCATCTGTTAGAATTTTAGATATTGACGGGGAATACATGGCTCTGCAACACGAACATAAGGGAGCTTACCTCCTAGCTCCGAATATAGTGGATAAGAGATTATTACCGGTCTTGACTGCTCTACCATACAGGACATCTCTGGTCTTGGTTCGGCAGGGACGAAAAGGCATCGTAGGAGATCTAGGACCAGTGCGTTCTCGTACGGTTGGCCAGGTATGGGACTTGACGGCCTGGTCCTTAATGCGACCTCGTACCCATCCTTCTTCGTGGAGGCGGCGACATTCCCAAAGCCTCGTGAGTCCAGGATTCCGCATTGGGAGTCGGATCCCGAAATTCAGAGTGAGCATCTAAGATAACAGATCTGCCACATCTCCGTATGGTAGTCAGAAAGGGAATACGCCACGAACATTCGTGTTCGAAGCATTTATGTTCTTCCAGGACTCAAAGGACTCAGAACCATGCATGAACTACACAAATGAAATATTCTTGCCGAAAATTAAGTTCTCATGAGCAGCCGTTGGCTTTCCCCGACACAAAGTCTAGACATAAGTACGTTGCGCCGCTGAATATACACAGAGCTGCATTTACATCCATTTTCGGCTGCCGAAGAAACATATGCCATATGAAATGTTACCAGGCTATTTCATCACCCAAACAATGACCTCGAACTTATAACGGAAAAATTAAGACTCTCTCTGAGTGCGCGTTTAACGAATTAATATAAAAATGGCTAAATATTCGTTTAACAGAGATAGATAATTGTAGAATATAAATTATATATTTAAGAGACGAGAGGGATATATAAACAGGGTTAAATATATTAAAAGGATGTATAAAATATAGAGATTAAAATATAATGCAGATTTTTATGATTTTCACATAAGTGACGAGAGAATAAGAGATCTCATCGCCACACAGCATAACTGCATCCAACATATACAATATAATGTTAATAATATCTAGAGATATCCTTCATCCAATCCAATTGATAATATTTCATTTTCAATCATGTTCTCTTTTAAAACTTTTCAATTTCACCTTTACTAGAAACGCAGAACAAGAAAGAGAGCACATAAAAATATATTTTAAAGCTGCTCCTTTTAAAAATCTATAGTGTATACAATCATCTTTATTGAAGTCAGTAGAGTGTTTTGGAATGTTCGAAAGTCACGTATATTTTATAGTGTTTGTAGATGGAACATTTTGAATTCCATTTCGCTTGCATTTCAGTTACTGCATGGGCCATTCATGTTTCTTATTCAAACAGGAAACACGTAAGCGCCCGTTGCAACATTTACTGCTCCGGATATATTCTGATTCACATAGTTATTCAAAACCGGAGGTTTTATTCGGTATTTCAAGTACAAAAATAATATTTTGCTTCATGTAGTTATAATTTAGAAAAAATAGTATTGAGATTTAAATTCACAATAAATATTTAAACTCAGATGCACTATAGATATTTAAGCTCACATGATCTATAAATACTTAAACTCACATGCACTATGAATATTTAAACTCACATGCACTATAAAACTTAAAACTCACTTGGACTATAAATACTTAAACTCACATACATGCACTATGATTATTTAAACTCACATGCACTATAAAACTTAAACTCACATGGACTATAAATACTTAAACTCACAAGCACTATGAATATTAAACTCACATGGACTATAAATACTTAAACTCACATGCACTATGAATATTAAACTCACATGCACTATAAAACTTAAACTCACATGGACTATAAATACCTAAACTCACATGCACTATGAATATTAAAGTCACATGCACTATAAAACTTAACTCATATGGACTATAAATACTTAAATTCACATGCACTATGAATATTAAACTCACATGCACTATAAAACTTAAACTCACATGGACTATAAATACTTAAACTCACATGCACTATGAATATTAAACTCACATGCACTATAAAATTTAAACTCACATGGACTATAAATACTTAAACTCACATGCACTATGATTATTAAACTCACATGCACTATAACTACTTAAACTCACATGCACATTAAACTTAAACTCACACGGACTATAAATACTTAAACTCACATGCACTATGAATATTAAACTCACATGCACTATAAAACTTAAACTCACGTGGACTATAAATATTTAAACTCATCATATTATGCACTATAAATATTTAAACTGAATATGAATGCATATGTGTATTTCAATACTATAGAATAGAAAATTAAAACAATAATAAAAAATAACTTTAATGATAAAAAACGATCTCTATCTGTATGGTTAATTTGTCTGTAGCACAAAATCTAAGCGACATATAGCCATTACGTTTGGTACAGTGGTACCTTGGCACCTGACAGAAAATTCCCCGTTGTAATTTTTTAGTTCATTCAAATAAGGTTTTCAGTTATTTATTGAGGGAGCGCCATTTTGAGCAATTTTTGTTTTCTTAGCAATTGAAAATTTTATTGCAAAGTTTCCAATTAAACACCAGCAAGAATATTTTAAAATTCTGTATCAAAATGTTTTAAAGAAAGTAAAATATATACTAAAGTATATATTTTATAAAAATACACGACTTGTCGTGAATTTTTATAAACACTATCATTTTTGTGTTTTGAAGGCGCGAATGATTTTAAAATTTTAAAATATCAATTCGACTGACGATCTGATCTTTATAATTTAACAGGAGCTAAATTGACTATAACCCATTGCAGAATATAAGTCACGGAATAATGTAGATTCACGAGAATGATGTTGAATAATATAGCATATGTAAAAAGATTTAAAAAGCAATCGACATTTAATTAATGTCAATTGCATGAAATAAATGTCTATTAGCGAATTCTTGGGAGTCAAAATGCAGAACTATAATAGAAAGTAGCGTATCTCATTCAATGAACAACGCAGATTCACGAGAATGATGTTGCATATTATAACATACGTAAAGTGAACATATTTGACTTAAGTAGCAATTAACATTTAATTAATATAAATTGCATGAAATAAATTACTAATGGCGAATTTTTGAATGTCAAAACACAAAACCATTACGGAAAGAATATTCTCTCATTCATGGAGCAATGTAGATTCACGATAATAATGTTGCATATTATATCATATACAAAGTGGACATATTTGATTTCAACAACAATTAACATTTAATTAACATAAATTACATGAAATATATTACTATTGACGAATTCTTGGGAGTCAAAATATAAAACTATTACAGAAAGTATATTATCATATGCATGGAACATTGCAGATTCACGAGAATGATGTTGCATAATATAGCATATGTAAATTGAACACATTTGATTTAAGCAGCAATATTGCATGAAATAAATTATTATTGATAAATTCTTGGGAATCAAAATACAAAACTATTACAGAAAGTATCTTCTTTCATGCATGGAACAATGAAGATTCAAAAGAATAGTGTTGCATAATAATGCATACTTAAAGTGTGCATATTTGGCGGTATTTAGTAAATTTTATTCTATTTTTTTATATATTTATGCATAGACACTGCTATATTTCGAGAACGTTTTCTGTTAGCATTTCAGCTTCCTAAATCGTTTTCAATTAAAAACTGCATAGTGGATGATTATTTATTTACCGATATTTAATTTACGATTTTAATGATTTTTGAAAAAAAACTATTCGAAAATTATATTTTTATGATTCTTGAAAGTGTTGATTTATTCCGAAATTCATTCGAAAAATAAAAGGTTTGAGCTCCAATTTCGTTTAAAATCAACGGTGAACTAGTAACTAGTATTTACTGCGTACAATATCGTTCATGAGATATCGCGTCGGCAGAGTCACACACACAAGTGTATATATATATATATATATATATATATATATATATATACACATATATATATATAATAAGAAAAACTGAGATTGAAAATGGATTAATGCATTTAGAAGTTGTGTGTTTTCGGGGTTGTAGAGAGGTCAAGGGGGATTGCGACCCCTTTTTCTGGTTTAAGCATACTTTTTAATCCCAGGAAACATTCCCAGAAACCACTACACGCACGAAACAACAATCAACAGTATGCCAGGGGAAAAACGGAATCCCGAAATGAAGAATATATATATATATATATATCAATGGCGATACAGGATATGCAACGACTTCAAGTTTTTTTAACAACAGTTATGTCAACCGCATGAAAATTGCAAATTGAAAATTAATTATCTCTAGAGCATTCAAGATAAGATCATTCAAGATAAGAACATTCAAGATTCAATTCATAATTACATACACTGATAGAGTTTCAAGCAATTACGCATTTACCTCCAAAAAACTATTATATTCAAATCATGAAAGAAAAATATGAAAATTTCATGCTATATCGGAAAGTTAACATACCCCACCAAGAAATTAATAATAGGATTAAAGCCTTATATCAAAAAACAGGTATTAAATACACTAGCAGAATTAAGTATCCACACTTAATTTATATTCCTAAATTGCATAAGTGTCCTACTAGTTTCAGACCTGTTACAGTCGGTTACAAAACTTATCTTACAAAAGCTAATTCAATTCTACTCAAACTTTTAAAACCTCTGTTGCATCAAATTGATAATAAGGGTAGTTACATCATCAAGAACAGTCAAGAAGTTATAAAGTCTTTAAAATATCACAAAAATCCATTATACTTTAAAACCTATGACTTTCAGGAACTCTTCAACAATATTGATCTTGAAGACCTATCTCATATCCTAAACCTTTTATATAAAGAATATAACTTGAAGAAAACAATAGAATTCATTAAATATAAGTCTTTAATTAATATTGTCATCAAAGAAATCTTTTTAATATAATTTCTTTCTATCAGCAAATTAAAGGCATCCCCATGGGAGGGGGGTGCTCATCTATACTTGCAGATTTGTACCTCAACTTTTGTAAAAGCCAATCACATCTTAATAATGAATTCATATACCTACGTTATGTGGATGATTTGATAGTCGGATATGAAGATGAGAAATATAGTATGAATTTTGATTTCTACCCACCAAACTTAATTTTGAAAGAAAATCCAACTACACTTAAAAATGTAGTGGAATTATTAGATTTAAGCATCGATTTCAGTAAAATACCTGTAAATTTTACTATCTATGATAAAAGAAAAAGTTTTAATATACCTATCAACAGTCTGATAAATTGGAACTCTAATCTTCACTTGAATATATTTAGGAATGTATTATTGGGGGGATTGGCTAGAATACAGAGAATTATAAACAATGAAGACATCCGTATTGATTTTGATAGGACATTTCTACAACAAGCATATTTACAGCAATACCCCATTCCTTTTATGCTACATTATACTGATAATTTCTCTGGTAATAATAATGCATATTGTTCAAAGTTAAAATCAATTTTTTATCAATATGGTCGATGAATTTGGCTCGCATACTATGAGTAACAGGACCGCAGAACGATAACACGCAGATATATACAGGTCATTGTAGTCTGAAGGACTAGTTTGCCATCCAGTAATGGTCTTCATCTTAACATTGGACTTTTCTTTTCAACGGTCTTGTGATGATTGTTATTGTCACTCCGGAGGTTGGCTTCAGCCAGGGCAGGCGTCCAGGAGTGCAATGCCGCGGCATTTATGACATGCATGTTGATAACTGGGGTGTAAAGTCACAACCCCTTACAGCCATTAAGTAAGCTTCTCGCTAAGCCTTCCTTCTTTTTACAAATTTTAAATGCTTTTTATACTTTTGATATTTATATCATGTATAGTATTTGTAGATGCTTTGAGCATAAATGCTATAACACTTCAATAACTTTAATAACTTCCAATTTCAATCTTATATATATATATATATATATATATATATATATATATATATATATATATATATATATATATATATACATATATATATATATATATATATATATGTATATATATATATATATATAATATAAAATATTTTCAAACCAAATTTGCGTAAAAGAAAAGACATAATATGTTTGGAATAAAACCTAAAAGTTACTGTATTATTTATATAAAACAAGAAAGATCAATCATGCTTAAAGCATTGATTATGAAACACTTTCCAACTTCAATGCAATTTTATTTAAAAAAGTCCAAAATGCAATACATTCCTCGGTAATATTTTAAAACTTCACGATACTCCATTGATTTATTATATTTCAAAACTTAAACCTTCATTGAAAAAAATGAACTTCATTCAAAAGACGGCATTGAAATATAAATTGCGTGGTTTAAATATCTCTAAAATGCAATACATTCCACGGTAATATTTTTAAATCTATCATAATACTACGATAATTTATCATATTTGAAAACTTCATCGAAAACAACTGAAATTAATTCAAATGACGTCATAGAAAAAATAACACGCCTGGATCTCTCTATAAAATCAGGATTTCATTCATAACTTTCTCCATTTCATTCATCACAATACTATAATAATTTATTTTATTTAAAAATTAAGACCATGGAGCTACAATTCATAAACTTTATGCTTAAAACTTCATCGAAAAATATCGTCCTTCTGTTTATAAAATCAATTAATATTTCATTCATATCACCCATGCAGACTCCATGGACTGAATTATTTTGTGTTAAAGAAATACAGTAATTCTAATACAACTCATTCTACATATTTTGCTGTTTACATTTTACATAGGTGAAAAATAGGCTTAATTGTAGAAATAATCAAATTTGAATGAGAATTCAAACTCAAATATATTGTCATTGTGCTGTTTTAGTATGTAGATGCACAGAATTTAAGCAGAAATAAAGTAGTTTTAGGATGGATACAACACTCAATATGAATTAAAAAGAACTTTAAAAAATCACGAATTTGAAACAAGATGGATGCCATATCTCATTTTGAAGTGGGTCATGTGATCGTTTCATATCATGGTCACGTGATCGTTTTATATAAGATGTGTAATTATTATTTTAATTTTTATTTAAAAAACTACTGAATATATTTAGCTGAATTTTTTTTTATATATTTTATGGAACAATTTGACTATTACCTAAAATTTTCGAAGCAATTTGTGAATTTTAAATCCGCTTAAAAAATGTTAGAAAAATTAGGTCCCATAGGGCTCAATGTATTTCATTTTTTCAACCCGGGTTCAATCCAAAACTAATTGTGTGATATTATTCATTTATATTCCCATAGGTCCTACAGACCGTCTGAACAACATACTAAAATTTCATTTTGATTAAGTCATTTTTACGGCAGTTATCGTGCTAACGGACAGACAGACAGACAGACAGACAGACAGACAGACAGAATGAACAAAGTCATAAACACTTTTCAACTTTGTTGTAAAGTGTTAAAAAGTTATGCTATAATATATAGTAGGTGCAAAGCAGCACTATCACATATATGCAATATAAGGTATCCCAATGGAATCAAAGTTTAAAATTTATTGAGTAGTAGCAAAAAGGGGCTGTGGAGGGGTTATGAACCCCACCCCTCGGTTGAAGTATGCTTTGGAGCCGCGGTACCAATCATAAAAAGTCGACAAGACTGATTGATGTACCAAATAAGAAGAACCGGATAATAAAATGTACGAGTAATACTTTATACAATGAAATTATTTAAAACTGTTAAAATATTTATAACTATTAGACTCAAGATACACTAGATGCAAAAGAAAATAAAAATCACAAATGCAAAAACACACGTATAAAACCGCACAGTATACCCAAATAAGTTTGCTTTCCTGTTTATCAAAATGAACCAACAATAATCGTGTCGCTCATTAAGTACTCTCATAGCTGTTGCCACCAATTTTGTTGTACACCGAAAATTTCGCTTTGCATTCTTGTATATCGATATGATAAAAATTAGCTACGATTCTGTAAAAAAAAATTTGTTGGGGAAGCCCACCTTTCTAGCGTCTTCGAGGTATTAAACAACACTCAAATGTTGGTCCTCGGTCCTTGAATTTAATCTTTTACTTCTGATCATGTAATTCATTACAATGTTTCTGAACACCCCTTTGTGTAGGTTAGATGGTTAGATGACCTAGAGACTATAAAGTTGAATTTAAACCTAAAATCACTTCGTTTATCGCAACTACGAAAGTCTGTGTTATGGTGTTGATATTTCCTCTTGTTATCGAAAAAATGAATCACACCTTCTTCGTTTGTTTCGTTATATATATATACACACATATATATATATATATATATATATATATATATTTATATATATATATATATATATATATATATATACATACATATATATATATATATATATATATATATATATATATATATATATATATATATACATATATATATATATATATATATATATATATATATATATATATACAATATATATGATATATATATATATATATATATATATATATACAATATATATGATATATATATATATATACATATATCTAAAGAGAATTTGAAACGAAAACAATGGGAAGACCAAGTGCATTGCATGAAATGGTAGAGGGGGATTGCGGCCCCTCTTTCCCGTTTAAAGCAGCTTTTTATCCCGGGCAACGCTCACGGAACCAATGCAAATCAAAGGTCAATCCCCTCTAAATGCGCAAAGTCAAAAGCACACGAAAATGGACAATCAAGAACATCACCGGCCACACAGTAAGTTACCGTAAGCCTTAGGGTTGGTCGTGTGGTCAAGAACATCAAAGTATGAAAAGATGGAATCAACAGACTGAAATTTCAGAGATTAACAGCACTATATAAACATCACTCACGCATGCGCTGAGTAATACAAGTTGCGCAGATGTACTAAAATAAAGCAATATCCTTATTATAGGAATTGTCTCCTTCATTATTATTGAAGATGGAATTATAATATATTTTCAGGAATTTAATAGGGTAGTGTTTTTTAATAGCCTCATTCACAAACCTTCTATTACTTGCAATGCAATCGCTTTTGAAGGTATTGATGTTTTGGTTTACAAAACAAATTTTTAACTGACTGCACTAATTTCAGTCATTATCGGTTTAAATATTTCAAGACTTATGATATTACTTTAACGGACTTGATAAGAGAAAATCCTCATCCTAGCTTTTTTTTCATTTTTTGGATAAAGGATTTTTTTTCATATATAACATTTTACCTCTCACATTGTATCATCTATTTACTGTATATCATCGGGTTTTGTATTTTAAATCATGCTTTTATGTGTAAATTTTTATTTCTTATATTATACACTTTGCAACGTCCACTTCGAAGATAAAAAATTTCAATTTCGTACCAGAAGCTCAACCCTAGAGCGTAGGCTGGCTATTTCAGGGTTCGATTCCCGGTTCGGGCAGCAAGTTCTTTGCAATGGCGCCCGAATAAATCAACTCTGCAGGGTAGTGCAAATGAAAGTGGCCCTAGTACGACTAGTACTGATTCAGTAGACTCTTTAACATTGAACACCCATTTAAAATTTAGAGGATAACGAGCAAGCAGAATACTTACCTGAGTAAAAATAGTAGTAGCAGGATGCTAACCTGAGGAAAAAATAGTAGGAGGTGGTCAGTCAGATTGTCAGTTGCCCGCCAATCTGACATTAGTGGGCGGGGAATGCAGAAACCACTTCGACGATAAGAACTTGTAATTTCGTCCCAATAGCTCAACGGTAGAGCATCGACTGACCTGTTCGGAGATCCAGGGTTCGATTCCCGGTTGGGGCAGCAAGGTTGTATACAACTTGTTTTTGTCTTTTACAACTAAATTACATGTTGGTTTTACCATGTGTTTGGCGCAGCATATTCGTTTTTGATTTTGTGCCACAAAACTCCAATCAACCAACCAGCCGTCCGAAAATGAAAGTTTAGAACAATTCTATAGTTTGGCGAGAATATAAGGACCTATCTTTGCATTCGAAGAAAAACGTTTTCTTAAATAAATCTGTTTCCTTCTTCTCTGTTAATTTTCAACCAAATGCATAAAATGTGAAATTTTCGATTCCGGTCTTTCTCCGCTTTGTTGGGCGTTGCTATGAGAAGAAGTGAACTTTGTGTGTATGTGTGGCACATAGTTGCGCCGCGTTACACATGCGTTGAAACTAAATGATTTGGATTGAAACTAAAAGAATAAACCACATTGGTTCAAAACAGGCGATATGGAATCCGAGTGATGTTATCTATGTCTGTATTATTTACGTAGAGATAGCTTCTTTAGGACTCGGGCAACGCCAGTAATTCATCCTAGTATCGATATAAAGAAGCAATTTAAATGGACTCGTAACGCAAATGCAATCACTATTATATTAGTAACGCAAATGCAATCAGTATTATATCAGTAACGCATATACAAGCAATGACGGAGTTTTCTAAACTTTGATGCTAAACTTTTGATCCCTAAGTTTTGATACTTTCTGCAACGAAGCCTAATTTTAACTTATGTAGAATGTAAACAAATCAATCGATTGTAAGGTGAGTTGTATAAGAATTTCTGATTTTTTTTTCAAGCAGAATGACTTAACTCTGGAGTCTGGAATGTAAGTGATAAAAATGAAATAGTCATTGATTTTAAGTGATAGGCAGACGCTTTATGTTTCGATAAAGTTTTAAGCTTTCAAGTATAATAAATTACTGCAGTACTGTGATAATTTAAAAACTATCAGAGATATATAAATAAAATTGCATTTCAATTGGAAATTGTTTCATAATTAATACTTTATGCATGATTGATCTTTCTTGTTAGCTATATTTCTAAATAAGTCACTACATCTGAAAGGATAATTATTTATCTTCTTATTTCCCATAAAGAATTCGTCCTGAAACACTTAAATACCGATAGCTTACTTCTTACTATATGCTCAAACTTTGTGCATTACTTTGTTTATTTTCAAATGCAGATTAAAACAAGAAAGATCAATCATGCATAAGCATTGATTATGAAACACTTTCCAACTGAAATGTAATTTCATTTAAAAATTTCTAAAATGTGATTCATTCAGTGGTAATATCTTTTACATTATCACAGTACTACAGTAATTTATTATACTTAAATATTTAAAACTGTATCCAAATATAAATCATCTGACTCTTTATGCAAAATCAATGAATATTTCATATATATAACTTGTATTCCAGACTCCAGAGCTAAATAATTTTGTGTGAAAAAAATTCAGCAATTCTTATGTAATTCATCTTACAATCGCTTGAGATATTTGCATTCTGCATATGTTAAAATTAGGCTTCCTTGAAGAAATAATAAAAGTTTAGGGATCATTTAAAATCACAACTATTGTAATTGCATAGGCACGGAATTTAGATACACAGATAATACACAGATAATATATATGTGTATGTGTATGTACTCAAAGTATTGGAATAGTGCCGAAGATCGGAACTCGAATTTTCAAAGGATCTACACGTTTTGGGACTTCTAGAACACGAAAAAACTACTTTTAGGAAGACGTCTGTGTGTGTAAGGGTGTATCTGTGTATGTTTCTGTGTGGATATTACATCCACTCTAATTGAAAAACTAATGGACCGAATTTCATACAATTTGGTAGGTATGTTTTTTGTGGGAAATCCTGATGTTCATTAGATTATAGTACGATTCGTAATAAAAGAATCTGCCATCTTTGCGAAATGGCCGCAGAAATTGCCTTTATCCACTCTAGCTAAAAACTAATGAACCAAATTTAACAAAATTTGGAGTATAATATTTCAATAACCTACAAGTGATTTATATACCAAATTTAACAAAATTTTGTATATAAATCTTCTATTATTCTACTACGTTATTCTACTAGGTTATTCTACTACGATTCGGGAAAAAGGAACGGGCTATTTTTGCGAAATGGCCAGCAAAAATCTTTATATATAAAAATAAAAAACTACGTGTGCTCAATTATATCAATTAAATTCCTATTTTATATGTGATTTTTGACAACAAAAAGAATAAGACTAACCCCATTACTCTAGGACTAGCCGTTCTTGAGATATTCTAGTTTTTTCGCGTTTTCGCTACGCCACCTTTGACAATAAGTCCAGCTATCAAATGAGAACCAAATTTAAGTTTAACGTGTAAATTCAATGTCATTTAAAATACTTATGTTGTGCAGATAAACTCAAATTATCATTGAATAAATAAAGAGAACGAATATGAGTCTGCAGAGAAAGACATGTGCTGTCCACATCAGAATTTTTAACAATATTACACCAATGATTTATAGAAGTGAACGGGGATTATTTTCAGGCCATTTCGAAAAAAATGTATGATCTATATTTAAGGATCCATCAAATTTTTGTCGAATAAAATGTTCAACAAATTTAAGCTGTGTACCAAATTTTAACTCTCTAGGACGTAGGAAAGTGCATTTAAAATGCCATCAATTAAATTTATCAAGAAGAGTTATATAAAATTTAAAAAAAATGAAAAATTGTTATCTACCAAATTTATTTTAAAATATGAAGCCACTCCCATATGCAAAACGTGTAAACAAATGGAGAGATATTTATTATATAATATCTCTCTCTTTTCTTTCTGGAAGATATCCCAAAGTCAGAATTTAAATGAATTTGTTTTTTTCCCTATATTAAATAATTTTTTTAATTAAAAAACTACTTAACATATTTTACTGAATTTTTTTTTATATATTCTATGGGATAATGTGAATATTTCCTAAAAATTTCGAAGCAATTCGTGAATTTTAAATTTACTTAAAAAATGTTTGAAAAATTAGGTCCCATAGGGTTCAATGTATTTCATTTTTTCAACCCGGGTTCAATAAAAAACTAATTGGGTGATATTATTTATTTATATTCCCATAGGTCCTACAGACCGTCTGAACAACATACTAAAATTTCATTTTGATTAACTCATTTTTACGGCAGTTATCGTGCTAACGGACAGACAGACAGACAGGCAGACAGACAGAATGAACAAAGTCATAAACACTTTTCAACTTTGTTGTAAAGTGTTAAAAATGCACAGAGAAACCTCTGCTTCGCTTCTAAGGATTAATAATTTGTATTCTCGACTTCTTATGTTTCAATCAGTGTCTTCGCCGACGAAATAAGAGTCTAAATTTAAATAACACTCGAGGTAGAAGGAGCTGGCACCCAGGTTCTAAAAAGGTGAGTTGCGAAGCACGAGGGGATGATGGGGAAGGAGACAGAACGAGAGATCCCGAACGATAGAACGGGGGAAGGAGAGAACGAGAGGAAGGAGAGAACGAGAGGAAGGAGATAGAACGAGAGATAGAAGGAGATAGAACGAGAGATAGAACGAGAGAGGTGTGTGGATGCTAGCGATTGTAGCCAGGGTGAACCATGTACATTCTAATTTATTATTTGTAAATTACGTTAATGGAGTCTATTTTTTTTTGTTAATGGAGTTTATGATTTTTACGTTAATGGAGTTTACGTTAATGGAGTTTGTGAGCAAGTTTAAGAATAAACTTGCTGTGTTTATCATAAAATGCCTGCGTGTTCATTTCAACATCTTTACACGGTGTACAGATACTGTTTTGGTGTAATATTATAATCGATTTTGGAGAAATAACATTGATACATCTTTTCCTTTATCGGCGCCTGGACAAATTGATACAGTAACAACGGATTAGGTAGAATGGATCGGGAACACTCGAATTTCTTGTCAATATGACTGTCGTACATTGGACAAAATAACCTTGTTTTAAAGTATGAAACAAATTTATGTCAAATAATATAAATTTCCAATTAATTATACATTTCTTAACATAAATCAGAATGGCGAATTATCGGTTTGATTTTCATTGTGCTTTATTATCTGTTTTCGATTAAGATTACATGTAAATAAATATATATATATAGTTATATTTCCTATTACTCTTAAGGACACAAGCCCCATCCGAAGTTATGATGGAATAATATTACATGTCACTTAAGCAAAAAAACTAGATAATAATTTGTCTATGGCACCTTCCTTCTCAGAGCAAAACTGACTCAGAGCAGTATGATTGCATAGTGATTTTTTCTTTTTCTACAAACCATTCAAATCATTTCGCGTCTATATTTTTTATTTCAATTTTGTTTATTTTTCTTTACATGTCAAACAATAGGTGACGCTACCAGTGTTAGATTCACAATTTTCAGTAACACGTGATTAGCACTTTCATCTCCAATGTTCAGTATACCTTTATCATTTTATTTCTACAGCATTTACGATGTAATATATTTTTATGTATTATGAATAACAATATTTAAATAATATAAATAACAGATTTCTTCAAACTCAAAGACATAATTTCTACAAAAACAATATATAAATTTGTTTTCCACGGAGAAAAGTCAACTGTAAAGTTAAATCAAGCATTTGTCTCAAACAGAAAAACCTATTTTTAAAGTATTTGCTATTACTCAAGATTTAAAGTAAGAGGTTTAAAGTTCTGTAGGCAAACATAGAAGAAGAGCTTTCAAGTTTCCCTGCAGCCTTAAAAGTGAATAGTAGTACAATTGTTTTCTTTTCCATCTCACTTGATTTATAATTTTTAAGTTTGTTTCTAAGTTTCCTATTACCTCTTTCGAGGTAAACTTTAACGAATCCTTTTCTTTACATTATAACTTAATATATCATCTTATATTAACTTTATTTTTGTTCAAGTAGTGTAAATTTAATTACTGTATAAAGATTGTTTTTTTGATGAACTTTCCAACATGAAATGTTGATGAATATGTCTGTGTCATAAGGTAAAATTGTCCTTATCAAAATTTACCAGTATAGGACTTACCTATGATGCCGCCACTCAGGGTGGAGCATGTAAGCTCCCGGTTCTCAAGCTCGGACTACGAACACACAAAACATAAAGAAACACTCATGCTTAATTGCTCAATTTATTTTAATATTTTACTTAATAGATATCTATTATATCTGGAGTAACTATGCTATAATTAAATCAATCACTAAAAGACACATAATACTGACAATATTACATTAATAGCTATATATATATTTACACACATAATATCTTTGATTTAAATTTCTAAAAAAACAGTTTCCTTTAAACAATCGATAAAGAATAGTTCTTATAGTTCAATATTACGAACTCGTTCATATGGTCTACTCATATGAACTGGTAGTCAATTATTTTAATAATCGTTAAAGGTGTGCCTTCCGTGCTAATAGTGACAATTGAAAGTTGGTTACCTTTACTCTTTGTTACGTGCATATTCGTGCCATCTCAATGATGTGGGAAAATCGTTGCACTTCGCGTACTTGCGCAGGCTACCATTCTATTGCTCACAATCTACAGACACTTTTTCACAAAAACCAAAAACATGATGCTGCCTCGTTCGAAAGTTTTAAGACGACTACCAAAAACTTCAGGTGCGTCTAGGACGCTGTCGAAATTGCATCATCTGGAAAGTTCTAGAACATTCTCTCAAACCTTTTTCTTTTCACATTGTAGTGTCGTTGTTGATTCGTTGAAGTGAAGAAGGGGATGCGCTGCTTATTTATGTTTGTATTGCCATTGGCTCCCTCCGCAGCATTTAAATAGCTCATTAGCTAGGTTGGCATCCGCAATTGGAATTTCGAAATGGCTATGTTGGCATCCGTAATTGGAATGTAACATGTAATACAAATATTGTGTTACATGATATCCCCCCTTGCAGAGAGAAAATTTCAGCACACGGTAAACATTGCACTGAATACATATGTGTACACATTGCGGCCACTGTGGAAATGTTGCTTTGATCCACTGCACATATATCTGTCACAGAAATGCAGATCACCGCATGTAAGACACACTATATTGTAACATTGACATACATATATCGGTGCATTACAACCGACATGTCACTAAAATGAAGGAACTCACTGTTCGGAAGATACACCATCTCGTACTTGGTGACACATATATTGCTGTACCTGAAGAAATTATCACTGTTCGGAAGGCACACTATATTGTTACATGGAATTACCACGAGCACGGAAGACACCTTATTGTCACATGGAATTATCATGAGCACGGAAGACACCTTATTGTCACATTGAATTATCATGAGCACGGAAGACACCTTATTGTCACATGGAATTATCATGAGCACGGAAGACACCTTATTGTCACATGGAATTATCATGAGCACGGAAGACACCTTATTGTCACATTGAATTATCATGAGCATGGAAGAATGAGTCACCATCCTGTGACTTAACTTTCAAAGTTCCGGTACTTCAATATTTATATTTTCATTATGTTGCTTCGTACAGTCTATTGTACACTTCAAATGAAGACTATATCATAATTGTTATTTGCATTTCTATTTATATACAATTTCACAACATTACATTAAACTATACACAATTCATTACCTTGATTTCTCATTTTCACAGACGTAAATAATTTTTCGACAATTTTTTAGCTGTATATATTTCTTATTTGTTACAATGAATAACATATTATATATTTTTGTGTGTATAAATCATGACTCTTTTGAACACCATATTTATATCATATTACATCTCGGCCTTTAAAATATCAAATATATCATCAATATATATCAATGTACTCATTTTGCTCTTCAAAATATTGTGCATCTCACAATACGCACGAGCATTTCCTCTTCGACTGCCCTTTCGTGTGACACAACTGCGCGTAAGGGAGGGAGAAAAGAAAATAGAAAAAAATTTCGCTTGACCCGTAGCTTTCCTCTGTTCCTCTCAACGTGTTTCTATGGCAACTGCGAATCTGTTGACCCCCACGGCGAGCCTTGAATGAGTGTCTTCATTGTTTGCAGAGCGCAAACTTACGTAAAAGGGATTTTAACTGCTTTTTGCATGTATCGCTAAAGATTTAATCGTTATCGTGCAACTTTGGCGGTATTTTCTTGTCAAGCGCGGGCTCTTGACTTTCCGGTGATGAATGTGCGAGCTAACATTGACGTGGGAGGTTTTACGTGTATCCTTTTAAGGAATTTACTTACAGTTATATTTTATGTGTATCATATTATATATTTATTTTACATATGTTGTTATTAATTCTATTTAATTTGATATATATATATTTTTTTTATTATTATTATCTTATGACCTTAACACATATCTGACTGTTGAATTATTATTTTGATTTCATGTACCTCTAATTTATTGGATTTATTTATCCCTTGTTGCAACAACGCGTGATATATTATTTTATGTGTAGTATTATGAATATACCATGCTTTTGTTATGTTATTGATATAACTGACTTTATGTTCCCTTTTCAGCATAACTTTACATATTTATTTATTTAAATATAATTCTTTCATATTTGATTTTATCTGTTATTTCTTTTTTTTTTTATTTACTGTGATGTCTAATTAATGCAATAATTTATTAACATACTCAATCATTTATCATTTACATACAAATCAATGTGTTTTCCTAATGTATTTTATTTTTTATATACCGGCCGGTATTTTTAAATAACTATAATTGCCTGCACTTATAATTTTAAATTTTGATACCTTGATTGTATGCTTACAATAGAACTTTTTTTGTATTATTCTCGTACTATGCATGGGAGATTTTCTCCGATGTTTATTTTTAGCCTGGCTATTTATTTTGACGGTGACTAGCTTTCGCCGTACAATGGCCATATATGGAACTGTTACGCTGACTGTGAAGGCTAGGAAACTACTCTTACTTCTTCACGTTTATTAATCCATTTATGTAATTAACTTTTATTTTGTTTTCCAGATTGCGTGTTTTTGTAAAAGGTCTGTATACACTATTTATGCAATATATATTTATTAATTTACTAATTATTATTTACATCATCTGTGAGTGTTTATTTTGACTTCACACTTTTATTTATTTATTTATTTATGATTTTGCTTTTATTCTGTCAGCTTTTTATGAGGTATTTAATTAATACTTTTATGATTTTGAATATTATATACTTGCATTTACCATGTTCCATGACTTTATTTTGCATTTTATTAATTATGTTATACAATTTTTTCAAGACCCGTACAAGAAAAATGAAACAGTGCATATACTTCATCAGCATGTTACCATTGGAAACAAAATTTGCCACTTCCTCGTTGACCTCTACAGCCATTCATCATTTGTTATCAATAAAGACACATGACCATCAAGATTCTTGAATTGCCAACTCCCTATTACGACACTCCTACCCTTAATTCATCAGTCACCGTACAAGTAATACAAATTGAAAGTACGTAAAATTTATTTATTTCTCTCTCTCTCTTTCTTACAACACATGTTAGTTTATTTATTTTTAGAACATTGAGGGGTATTGTATGTATTTTTTATCACTTCTACATATTTTTTCTGATGTTTATTGCTCTATATATAAGTTATGTATCTATACATAAATGTTTATTTATTACCTATATTTTTGTTTTATCCTCATATTTACAAAATCCTCATATTTACAAAATTTTTATCCTCATATTAATTTTACAAATATGTTATCCTCATATTTATTTTACAAAATGAATCTCCCTGCTCTTATCCCCACTTACATAGTATTTGACAATGTCCATTTTTATAACGTAGACTAATTTTTATTTTGTTTGGAAGGGAAAAAACATTTATTTACTATTTTCTTTCACTTCAAAATTTTCCGAGTCTCCGTTTTTATTTTGTTCTCACACATTTTAATTTCCTGAAATCATTATTGTATTACATATTATTTATACTTCAGATATCTTTTATTTTTATTTTTATTTATTTTTTTTTTTTACGTCCACTGAATTATTTACTTTACTTATATTTTCTAAGATTAAATTTATTTATTTTACTTATATTTTCATATAAATTATTTATCTTTTATCATTGTCCGTTCATTTATTTAATATCTACTTGCATAAAAGGGACGAGAATCTATAACTTTTTAATTTTGCTGTACTGCTACTTGATGAAACGCTGATAATTTTAATAAAATGGGCTGGCGCTAATACTTTTACGTTGTACACGTTGATACTTATTGACAACATTACTGCTAACCAGTCAACCCGCTGATAAACTTTCCTACTGTTCTTTTTTTTGTTGCTGTTGTTGCAGAAAAATCCATGATTTAAAACTTCCTATCCGCTGGACTTGCCTTCCCCCAGACAATTTTTTTTGAAGTTTTATTTAATTTTGCGATTTTGTTGACTACCGTGCATTTTGGATAACTATCATGCCTATCCTCACACTAAGTCTTCACTACTACACACTTTTCCTCAACACTACAGTTTTCACAATATACCATACATAATATACAATACACAATACATACTAAAATAACCATATACTTTTGCTGCCCTATGTTTTGCACATATTGTGGCACTATGCTATTTGTAACACACTTGTTGTCTATTTACTTATTTATCACTTAATTTTGAAAGTTGCTCTATCTACATAAATTTTCTATTATTATAATTATATTCATTTTCTTTACATTAACCAAAAATATCTATTTGTAGACTACCTTCCAACTTAATTTTTACAATTACTGTAGACTACCAAAATTATTTCAAAATGCTTTCCACTTTAATTTCAAAATATTGTAGGAAACTAATATATTTTATAATACCATCTAATTTAATTTAAAATTCATTATAGACTGCTACACATCTTGTAGAATGCTTTCCAATACTATTTTTTGCGTGTCCTCAGATTATAACGTCTCGGACTCTGATAATTATGATTATTGGCGTTATATTCTTTGTTTACATGCGATTGACTTCTGTCAACAGTTCGCCGTGTTTGTTTATTTTGTAAATAGTTTTTACGCGGTTCTGCTTTATATAATTTATTCGCGTGAACAACTATCCATTTTTTATTTGGATCGTACATAGGTGTGATAGCGTAATTATTGTTACGGATCACCTTTACGATGCGAAATGGTCCTTGAAATTTTTTTTGTAATGCTGTGGTGGGTCTCAGGTTTTTTAAGTACACAATTTGTCCTTTTAATAATTTCTGCTGTCTAACTCTTTTAAAAATTCTTTCTTGGCGACTTTGGGCTTGAATTTGTTTTCGTTTTGTATATCTATTAATTTTTTCCGCTAAAGTAAGTGCTTCACTGACGTCATTATCATATTCAGTTTTAGTTAGATTCGGACTGTCATCCGGGTCCGCTATTTCCAGATTATTTTCTCCGGGTAATTTCAAATCTCTGGTAAGAAACAAAATAGCGGGACTGTGGTCTATATTTGCGCTGGGTGTCGCATTATGAAATAATTTGACATATGGCAAGACTTTGTGCCAATTAAATGTTTGGTCAGCCATTGCTGCCAAAGAATTTTTTATTCCCAAGTGGCTTCTTTCTAAAATTGCATTTGAGCTGGGTTTGTAAATTGAAGTATATTTCAATTTTATACCATGTTGCTCTGCGAATTTTTTAAATTCCTCGCTTTTCAGTTGCCGAGCATTATCGGTCAGCAGCCACATAGGAACGCCATTTTGTGAAATCCAATTCGTTAGGACCTGTAATACACTCGCAGTTGTAATATTTCTCACGGGTACTGCCTCCAGGAATCTCGAGTAATGGTCTATCATCGTTATGATGTACTCGTGCTGTCCGTTACTTCTCGGGAGCTTCCCTACAATGTCTAATGCCACAGTGTGATTTTGTTTACATGGACGTGGGACACGTTGTAATGCCATAGGTCTTATAGCCTTATTCTTGTAACATAAACATGCATCACATGATGCGCAAAAATTTTTTACATCACTGTATGCCCCTTTCCAGTAATACTTTCTATTCAGAATTTGATATGTTTTTTCTACTCCAAAATGTGGTGTATGAGCTAACTCAATAACTGCGAATTTTAGACTGTGAGGTATTAGAATTCTGTCGTTTTGCATAGGATTTCTGATATATCTAGCAGTCTTTATCATAATTAAACCCGTATTTACATCTTTATAGTATTTATTTACATATTTTGGCTGTTTACATTTTGTATTTAGTCCGTTAATAATTTTCTTTATCTCTCTATCTTTTGCTTGCTCTTCTAAAATTTTGGCTATTGTTATAGCGCTGTCATTAGCAATAATGTTATTTATTAATTTAGTCTTAGTTTGTTCAGAAAAAATTTGGCGTGACATAAAATCACTGGGATTATCTTGTCCTTTAATGTATTTGATGTCAAATGAATATTGTTGTAAATTTAATAACCATCTTGCGATTAAATCAGAATTTTGATTTTCCAAATGTATAAAATGAGTTAAAGCTTTAGAGTCGGTCAAAATTGTGAAATGCGTACCATATAAAAAATCTTTGAAATGTATTATAGCATCATGAATTGCTAGCAATTCTAGTTTCATGCTCGGATATTTCTTTTCACTGTCTGAAAGTTTCCTGCTATAATACTCGATAGGATGAAAATTTCCGTTCACTGATTGAAGTAAAATTCCTGACGCGGCTACTTTTGAACAATCAGTTGACAAAAAGAACGGCTTTGACATATCAGCTGCCCTGACTACCGGTTTCGATAAAATCGCGTTTTGCAATGTTACAAACGCTTCTTCGCATTTCTCCGTCCATATAAATTTTTTTTCTTTCTTTGTTAATTCAATTAATGGATTGCATAGTTCAGAAAAATTTGGTATGATCTGCCTAAAATAATTACATAAACCTAAAAATGATTTTACTTTTTTTACTGTCGTTGGCACAGGGAAATTCGTTATTTTCTGTACATTATCATCTGAAGGTGTTATGCCTTCCTTACTTATTTTAAATCCTAGAAATTTAATGTTCTCTTTACACATTTGTAATTTTGAAGGGTCAATGGTTAAACCAAATTTAGCTAATCTCGAAAATACCGTTTTTAATTTCTCCAACATTTTCTCGAATGAATTTGCGGCAATTACTATATCATCTAAATAAAATTCAATTTTCTGATCTTTTAAATCTCCTAAGCATTTCATCATTAGTAATGAGAAATAGGCTGATGAGTTTTTTGCGCCAAAAGGCATTCTATTAGGGCTATAGGCGGCTTCCTTCGTTACGAATGTGAGTATCGACCCATATTCAGGTTTGATTTTTATCTGAAAAAACGCGGCTTTTAAATCAATTACAGTATATAATTTGTGGCCTGCGATGTTGTGCAGAATGTCGCTAATTTTACCAATATTTACGGGCAGTAATTCAGTAATTTGATTAAGTAGCCTGTAATCTACGGCTAAACGATATTTTTGTTCTTTATTGGCATTATTACTATTAATACTGGCTTTCTTCTTTATCAATAAGCATGGGAACGCATAATTACTTGTAGATTTTTCTATAATTCCAGCTTCACACAATTGTTTTATCTCACTTTCGAGTACAGGTTTTAACATTTTTGGCAAGGGATAAGGTTTACATTGAATTGGGTATTGGTGTAGTAAATTAAATTCCGGTACTATTTCTTCCGTCATTCCCAGCGTTTTGTATGATTTCGAAAATACATCATAATTTTGTAACAGTAATTTTAGCAATATATGTTTTTCATTTTCTTGTAAGTGATCTAGTTTAAAATCTTGCGGTGTTAATACCGCTTTTCGTAACGCTGAAATGTCCATTTTTTGTGGATCATTTAAGCTTTCGATATTGTTAATCTGTAAAATTTTATCAGTATCATGTTTCTCTTCATAAATTTCAAACTGCGGTGTTACAGTACCAAATATCATATTTTTATTTAGATGAATCTCTTCTTCTGTTTTGTTTGTTAAAAGAGTAGAAATAAATTTTCTATTATTTACATAATGTAAAGAATGCTCAGCGTGTAAATCTTTTAATGAATTTGTAATATTTAACAATACCTCCTTATCCTCAAAATGGTTTTCATTTAATTTTAATTTTATTGATTTTGTTTCTTTAGGTAGTAATTTAATTTTATGCGCTAAGCTTGCATTTAAGCATTGAATTTGTTCAACTCTTGTATAATTATTTTCTGGTTCCTGTGCTTTTTTTATATTTTTGTCTTGAAATGGTATGTATAGATATGGATTCTTTGACAAACTTTAATATTAATTTATTTGTGTCAATTATGGCATGATGATTTTTGAGAAAATCAAATCCTAAGATTATTTCATAGGGTGTGTTGTTTAATTGTTTAGTTATGAAAAAAGAATTTTTGCATCTTTTGTTTTCAATTTTAAAGCTAAAGCTGATGCATTTTGAAAATTGAATGTTTTCTTTGGTCATAGTCTGTATTTTTACTTGTCTAGATAAATAGTTAATTTTAATTTTATTTTTGATTTTTTGAAAAATGTTATCTGATAATAAAGTGACACTTGCGCCACTATCTATGAGAGCCACTGTTTTTATATTTTCTAAATTAATGTTAATCATTGGCAATGCGTCACTCTGTCCATATGTTGAATTCAGTAGATGTTCATTTAAATTTTGTGCATCCTTATTAATTTTGCTTGCAATTTTATGGGATCTCGAATCCTTATTTGATGCCTTATAACTTTCTGTTTGTCTTTTATTTCGAGGTCCCTTTCTTAGTTTAAATATTCATTATTCTGATATTGCCTATGATTGCTTTCATAATGTGGTCCATTATTCTGATATGATCTTCTGTTATTACTTTGAAATTGTCTGTTATTTCCTGCACGCCGCCGTATTCCCCGGTTATTTATGAAATTACCTCTTCTGAAATTCGCCCTACTATAGTGTGCATAATTATTTTGAATCGTGGGTCTTTGTTGAAAATTGGTAGTTTCTTGACTGCTGTTTTCATTTGTGAATGCCCTTTTTAAATTATTTTGTACTTTTTGCAGCGTAAAACATTCTGACATCCAGTGATTGTTGCGACCGCACGCTATACAGAATTTCTGTGGCGGCTTTTCTGCATTATTTTCAGTTTTTACATGATTTATTTCTACATTCTCAATTATTTTATTTTCTATTTCAATACTATTTATACAATCACTATCTTCCTCCAATGCGGATTCTATCACCTCAGCTATTTTCACTGCTTCGTCAAAGGTTTTCGGGTCATTTTTTTTTATTTCTGTTCTTAAATCTTCTCTGACTATCTGTAAAAATTTGGTGAGTTTAATTTTCTCTGTAATTTTTTTTACATTTGCGTCCATTGTTTCATCTACTTCTAGAAAAATTATCGCCTGGTTTTCGATTTCTTGTGCAAGTTCCTTAATTGTCATATTTGGTAAATGTTTCAGATTGTTAAAATTGTTGTGTTTTTGCACTAATGTTTGTTTCCTTTCAAATTTGTTTTTTAATAACTCCATGAATTTTTCATATGATTTTTCTTTTTGTAGAGCAATATTTTCTGCTAGAAATTGCTGAGCCTTTCCCTTTAATCTTGATTTGACAATTATGATTTTCTCTTGTTCGGACCATGATGTTAACTCCGCTATTTCCTTAAATTGTATGATAAAGAAATTGACATTATTTTCTTTTTGTCCATCAAATGATGGTAACATCTGCATAATTGGCAACGATGTATTTTGCTGCGCTTGATTTGCGGGCATCTGCATCTGGATCGCGTTATTTGCCGAACTATCTGTTACTCTGTTATTTATATGTACCTCCTGCTGTATATTATCGATAATTGGAGCATCTTGCCTCGATCTTTTACTTATTTGCCTAGTTTTATTCGGCGCCATGATTTAATACACTGTTATACAATTCTAACTCTATATTAAATATTTATGCTAATACATACATATATATACAATCATATAATACATATTTAAATTATCATTTTCATGCATTTTCTTATCATTCTACTGAGTTATATCTCATTATTAAATTCATTGTTAAATTCAATATTACATTCCGCTTATTATTAAATTCAGTTTTATATTCAAACTCATTATTAAATTTGATATTATATTCAAACTCATTATTAAATTCAATATTATATTCAAACTTATTATTAAATTTAATTTTGCCTTTTACTTATATTTTTTACTTTCTCTTATGAAAATTAATTCTCTCCGAGCTTGACCACATACGGCACCAATTCGCGCGGCGACATCATGTCATAAGGTAAAATTGTCCTTATCAAAATTTACCAGTATAGGACTTACCTATGATGCCGCCACTCAGGGTGGAGCATGTAAGCTCCCGGTTCTCAAGCTCGGACTACGAACACACAAAACATAAAGAAACACTCATGCTTATTTGCTCAATTTATTTTAATATTTTACTTAATAGATATCTATTATATCTGGAGTAACTATGCTATAATTAAATCAATCACTAAAAGACACATAATACTGACAATATTACATTAATAGCTATATATATATATTTACACACATAATATCTTTGATTTAAATTTCTAAAAAAACAGTTTCCTTTAAACAATCGATAAAGAATAGTTCTTATAGTTCAATATTACGAACTCGTTCATATGGTCTACTCATATGAACTGGTAGTCAATTATTTTAATAATCGTTAAAGGTGTGCCTTCCGTGCTAATAGTGACAATTGAAAGTTGGTTACCTTTACTCTTTGTTACGTGCATATTCGTGCCATCTCAATGATGTGGGAAAATCGTTGCACTTCGCGTACTTGCGCAGGCTACCATTCTATTGCTCACAATCTACAGACACTTTTTCACAAAAACCAAAAACATGATGCTGCCTCGTTCAAAAGTTTTAAGACGACTACCAAAAACTTCAGGTGCGTCTAGGACGCTGTCGAAATTGCATCATCTGGAAAGTTCTAGAACATTCTCTCAAACCTTTTTCTTTTCACATTGTAGTGTCGTTGTTGATTCGTTGAAGTGAAGAAGGGGATGCGCTGCTTATTTATGTTTGTATTGCCATTGGCTCCCTCCGCAGCATTTAAATAGCTCATTAGCTAGGTTGGCATCCGCAATTGGAATTTCGAAATGGCTATGTTGGCATCCGTAATTGGAATGTAACATGTAATACAAATATTGTGTTACAGTCTGCTAAACACCGCATGAACACTGTATGTGATTTCTTTTTGTATGCCCGTGTGTTTATTGAAGTATAAGTGATACTATTTCTTTCCCAACAATTTTATCTCTTTTCTGCAGTTTTGTATGCATAAACAATTTAAAATTTCAAATTAAACATATGAGTTACAACGGATTTAATTTGAAATGACATTTTTTGTGTTTAAATTGAAAAGTCAATACATAACTTAATAAATTAAAAAAATATATAACTTAAAATAAATGAAAATAAATAAATAAGATAAAATGAATTAAAATAAATAAATAACTCAAAGCAAATTAATATAAGTAAATAAATTAAAATTAATAAATATCTTAAAATAAATTAAAATAAATAAATAACTTAAAATAAATTAAAATAAATAAATAATTTAAAATAAATTAAAATAACTAAATAACTTAAAATAAGTTGTCAAATAACTGATACATTATAATTAGAAATGATTTAACTATTTTAATAGTAGGTGAGGTAGGAGCTTATGGGCCACAGGACTAGATTAGGCTATAAAAATAAATTCTTGACGACAAGCTGTGGTTTTATGTGATACTCGTATTCAGGAGAGCTTCAGGTTCAAATGTTCAGTTAGACCACAGCCACGGTGGCACATTCAATGGAAACATTGCCTTGGTAGGTTCCGACGATTACCTGCCTCGCAAAGTGTCCAGTCGACGACAACATATATACTTTCTTTCAAAAAAAAAAAAAAAAAGAGCGAAGCACCCCCTAAAAAATAATCTGATCATCTCGAACCTTCGCATGAAAATTCCTTTACACCAAGTATGGAAATGATTAAATTTGCAAGGCCAATGAGTGTTAACTTTGGTCATAGTGCGCGTTTTTACTGCACAACTAGCATCTTATAAAACAGATTGAAATTGTGGACGGTTCATTTTTTCTCGTTATCGACGTTGCAGTTCCGTGGAGACACAAACAATAATGCCGTTATGATGTTGCTGAAGACTTTATAAGCAATTAGACGAGTTCGAACTTGGTCGTTTAGTCGGGATGCATGAAGCTGGCTGGTCATACCGAGCAATAGCCCGCTACCTGCACCGAACGGACACTGCTGTGCAAAGGTGCTGGCAGCAATGGTTGCTGCAAGGAACTCTTCGACTGAATGAAGGCTCTGGAAGGCCAAGGTGTACGAATACGAGGCAAGATCGGATGATTGTGCGATAGGCCCCAACTGGTCCAACGACATCATTGTCCGCCATCCAAAGTGCTACAGCTTTTCCCCATAAAACTCGTGGTACATTCCACCATATCACGGCGCTTGGCTGAGGTGGGGTTACTCTCACGGCGGCCTTTAATACGTCTGCCCATAACCCCACAATATCGACAGAGTCGTTTGGAGTGGTGTCGTAGTTGAGCATCATGACTGCTAGCAGACTGGCATAGTGTTCATCTATGAATCACGCTTCAGTCTTTCATCAGATGACTATAGGTTACGTGTGTGGAGGCGTTCCGGCCAGCGGTACCAATCAGAATTTGTTTTGTGGAGGCACACAGCCATTACCCCTGGTGTGATGGTGTTGGCTGTTATCTCTTACGACAGTAGGTCGT